>JAGDQO010000818.1:0-93072 GCA_018342035.1 Solanum appendiculatum
GGAAAAGACCAAAAGACCCTTAGAACAAAAAAAAACGGACGACCCCTAACCTACGACTTTACCTACGGTATGTAGGTCAACCAATGAGCCGTAGGTTCAAGTCGTAAGTCACACTGGAAATTGCCAAAATCTGCTGAAATTTCCAGGCCTATCCACGACTCCACCTTCGGTGGTAGGTCAGACCAATGAGCCATTGGTTCAAGCCGTTGGTACTGCCCCGAAAGTTGAAATGCAGAATTTTTCTCCCTTATAGAAATCCGATGTGTTACACACCTATTATTGCCCAGGAAGGTCCGTAGTTGGACCTATGCACAGTAGGTCTGAACCGTAGGTTGGAGCCCGACAGTTATTTTCTATGGGCTTTTTGGTCTTTTTTCTAATTGACTAATACCTAATCTAAGTTGGTTTAGTCCTAATCCTAGACCCTATATAAGTCTTCTAAGCCTAAAATCTACCCATTCTAATCACTCTTCAAAATCCCCCAAATCCCTCCAAAGTTCTCCTCAAATATTTCTCTCTCTAAAGCTTGAAGAAGACAAGGGATTCAAGTCAAGTCTCAAAATTCACCATGAATGTAACACCCCTAGCTTCCAAAGAATGAAATGCAGAACTCACCTGAAGACAGTGACCTACGGAGGCCACCTACGGGTCGTAGATGGATTGACGGGCCATAGGTGGGGACCGTCAATGGCACTGTGAACTTTCAGGATTTCCAAGTTTCTGAACCTTGACCTACGGAATAGCAGGACGGTTCGTAGTTCAGTTGACGGGCCGTAGATAGGTTCCGTAGATGCCTTCCAGACTTAGCCAAATTTTTCAGCCCAAAATGAACTCTCTGAATCAATTGACGGAAGAGCAGAATGGTCCGTCAATTGATGTACTGGCCATAGATCCTGTTCGTCGATTTGCCCCGACAGTTTTTAATTAAGGGCTTTTTGGTATTTTCCCTAATTGATTACCTATTAAGCTAAGTCGGTTATACTCTTAATCAAAAACCTATAAATACTTTCTAAGCCTAATTTCATTAATTCTAACTCATTCCTAAACTCTCCTCTCAAATATTTTTCTCTCTAAAAAACCTCTCTAGCTCAAGGAAGAAGAAGAAGCTAAGTCCTCCATTGAAGGTCACCCAATTTTCTCCAATTTCTAGTGGGTTGTGCTGAGGTATGATGGTATTGACCAATGGAGTTGCTTACTCCATTGGGCCCTCCTACTTCTTCATGAATTTCAAGGTTCAATTCCCTTCAAGTAAACTAGAGTTTGATCAATTGTTGTGGGTTCTTCAATTATGGTTCCAATTGTTGATTTTATGACTCATAGTGCACGATCTAGCGTGATAAAGTAACTTAGTGCAAGAATTAGCGTGAATTACATGATTTGATGTAAAGATTGCATGAACCCCCATGATCCCAAGCTAATTCTCCCCAAGTTGATAATCTATGCTCTGGTTGTTGGGTTGAGCTATTATATGTGGAAGTTTATGAATTCTTTATGAAATCAAGCATGATTTATGAATGAATTGAGGATAATCTTATGAATTTAGCATGATCAAGTCAAAAGAATATTTTCCTCTATTATGTGAGTTCCTTCAAGTGTGGGTAAATTGTCCAAATTATGGCTTTCTAAGCATGAGCTTGCATTAAATTGCATGATATGAGTTGAACTTGCATGAAACCATATGACCTCTATGAAATATGAAATATGAGCATGATGAATTAAGGGTGCATTGAGAGTAAAGTACCAAAGTTATGATATGTTGATGTTATGGTTGAGTAGTGAAAGGTTTCCTCACGTAATTCTCCCACTATGATGAAAGAAGAACAAGAGGCGATTACCCATGTTCTTAAGGAGCTATACTAATGAATGAAGGGACAAGAGGCGATTACCCACGTACCCTAATGTAGACAAAGTGGTGATTACCCAAGTCTACCAATAATGAGCTTATGACTAATGTAGACAAGAGGCGATCACCCATGTCTACCTAAGATAAAATGAACTATGATTAATCCGTGGGAAGTATGCTTAAGACTGAGTGGACAAGTGGCGATTACCTATGTCCCATAACCTATGTGCCACAATAGGTTGTCTTAGATAGACATTAGCTAGTGGATCCACTAAAGCTAGAAGTTATGGTTCTTACCTTGGCAAGTAAGGACACCTCTTTTTCGTGTAGGGTAGACACCAGATTCCATATTATAGCTCACATGGTCTATGTTGGTTAAGGCTCACTTTCCACATAATGAACCAAGGTTACTCCCTAAAAGATATTTCAAGCATGGTTGTTTTAAGATGATTTCGTTGCATTGACCATGGTTTTTAACTCACGTTTTACATCATGTTATCTATGATTTAAATTTATCATTTCATCTTTAACTCCTTCTTAGCCTGATTTCATAACCTCTATGCATAGTTATCATACTTTGTACATTCTATGTACTAGTGCATACTCTTGCCTACATTTCTCATAATGCATGATCCGGCTCTTCTCCATTAATTCGTGGCTAGTTTGTTGCATTTGAGACTCGAAGACTTGGTGAGTTCTCATACTTCGATGACAATTCCACATTTATAGTTTTAAGTCCTTTTACTTTAGAACTTGTATGAGTTACGTCCCAATTTCATTTTGTTGTTGTATTACATGGCTTTTAGACTATGATAGACTTCCGCTACTTTTGTCAATTCTAAATGATATGAAATTGTCTTTTGAACACTTAACTACTATTCTCTTGTATGATGTATGCTAAGTGACTTGTATGGGGCCGTTCGGGGTCTTATACGCCATGTCACGTCTAGGGGTACTTTAGGTCGTGACACTTGAGCATGTGTTCCTTAGTATTCTTTCTTATGGCCATTAATCAATTTACATACTTACTAGGAGTAGAAACTAATTATAATTATATCTTTCACCCTGCCATGACACAACCCACCATTCCATTTGGGCACGTACTTTAACACCTAGATAGGAGAATCCTTACCACCCAATTCAAAAATTGGCACGAATAAACAAAATACTATGTAATCTCTTTAATACAGTAAGACTTCATGAAAACATCAATCTTTATTGAAAACCTTTTACATAAGACTGAGAACCCTCCCTGAGGACCTAGTCTAAATATGTACAAGAGCTACTAAAAGTGTACAATTTATACATAAAAATAAGACACAACTCCTACCATAAAGGAAGGAAAAATTGAAGTTGTCGGAGATCATCATCCTCTACACCTATGAAACATCACTGACCTGCAACGAAATTTGCCAAGTGGCATAGCAGGAGTAGTATTGGTACAAAGATACATACTAGTAACAATCATTGTTCGACTGATAACGCTCAACCACACCGATTACGATTCGAAATGTGGGCGGTCGTTAACAAGAATAAACCCAATGAAGAGTTGGGGTTGATCCCACGAGGAACAATGTGTAGGCTATTGAATAAATAAAGAAATACAAGCTACTAATTTGAATCTGAAATATAAGATGCAATTATAATATGAAGATTTCAAGTAACAATTTAGGATAGGGGATAGAAGAGAAGAAGGAACAAAGCCTTTTCAAATAACATTTCCAAGGAGATTTGGGAATGGGAAATCAATCAACACCTATACGATCCATTGTATACTAGTATCATACAATCTTAATTAATCATGGGTAAAATCATATATGCCTTGGAATCTAAACTAGCCACCTATTTCTCATGGAGATAAGCAAATATTTCTCAACTAGTTCTCGTGAACTAGTCAAGTGACAACCCAATCAATCCAACTATAGGCATTGCATGGAATTACTTTTTTTAGCTGTTTCCGACGTATGAGTTGCTAAACCTCAAATAATGCATCAATCAACCTTTCCCAACCTCAATTGACTCTTACAAGCTCAATCAAAGTAAATGGGCAAGTTCAAGGAGTGATCAATTCCAATGGAAAGCAATGAAAGTGTGAGATCAATTGGATAATCAAAAACCCACTTCATATAAGAGAAACATTCAACTAATTACAAAAGCACAAGATATAAATCAAAAACCCGCATATTGTTTATTACTAACACAATATCCAAATCACCAATCAACTATTACACCTACAATTCAACAATACAAAGCAAAGAGTTGAAGAAGGAATGAAAAATAATTACAAATCAAGCTCACAATCTTCACTCTAATGGTGTTTGTTGAGGAATCTTACTCTCAAAGCTATGCCCTCAATTCAAGCCTCAATCCCCTAAGTTCTTCTCTCTAATCTATGATAATCTGTAACTTAATGTGATAATTCTGAATGACTGCTCACAATGGCTGTGTTTCAGTGTATATTTTGAATTAGGGTCTAAAGATGAAGTTCAAAAACTGCCCAGATGCCAGGCACATTTTCTTCTCCGTGTTCGCGGAGCGATAGGCGCATTCGCAGAGGTCAGCCAGCTTGTACTCCCCATTCGCGGAAGTTACACCGCGTTCACGGATGCCTGTAAACTTGTACTCCCCTTCGCGGAGGCTTGCCCGCGTTTGGGCTTCATAGATGACCGAAGCTCCGCGTTCGCGGGCTGTTGACCGCGTTCGCAGGCTGTTGACCGCGTTCGCGGAGAATACTTTTCTGCCAACTCCAAATTCTCTGTTTTAGCTCCATTTTGCCACAATTTCCATTCTTTTCTATCAAAACTCCTTGTCAACCAATATGTACCTGAAACAACCATATTCAAAGGATAATTAGCTTCTTTCTCTACTTAAGTGCCACAAAATCATAAGAAAAGGACTCCAAATGAGTGAAAATCACCCACTAATCAACACCCCCAACTTAGAAACTTTGCTTGTCCTCAAGCAAAACAAAATCAAAAGTGCAAGAGGCAATCGATTTAAGCACAATATACTCTCATTTCAACTAAGGATCAAGATAATGACTTTTGTTGGTAATAACAAATAGTCCTTGAGCAAGTTTACACAAAAACAACCCCACATTCTCATGGAACATTTTTCAAAAACCAAGAATCATTAAGTGACAACAACTCTAATTCAAGTAATGACTCAACTCTTTAGCTCTTTTACATGCTCACTTGATGCAATTAGGAATTTTCAAAATCACCACTTAATGAACTTACATACCCTCACAAGAAAAGAAATGTACCCAAGCACTCACAAAGTATTTACACACGTGGGACAAGAACACAAACACTCACACTCACAATAAAACATCTCATGAACACAAATGTCACACCATAGGCTTGCCCATATTTTCAATCAACATTGACTCAACTTCATTTGGTTAGAAATCACGAAGGACTTTGTTAAGCTTGTAATGTAGACTTAGGGAAGGTAAGTATATCATTTAGGTAAAAGTGACTACACCCTTCTTGAACTCTATACAACAACTCAACATTTTCCAACTTTTCCATATTTTCGTCACTTTCCAAACCAATGCACATTTCACATTTTCGATTTTCTCATTTTCACTCTAGATGCCCCACATGCAACCATTTTCAACTTTTGGAGGCTTCAAGACTCTTTTATTTACTTTATTTCCTTCATTTCTTTTTCAAAACTTTCTCTTACTTTAACACTTTTTCCTCCATTCATCACTCTCTTTTTTTTTATATCAAGCTCTTATGTGTTGGGCATCCCTTCTATGAGTTTCCCATAACACCCCCAACTTAGGCATTTAGCCTCAACTTTCACAACATCAAGTTCATGGAGAGAAAAGGGTTCAAGAGAGACATATATTTTCAAAATGGATAATACTTGTAATAAGGTTGCCAATAAAAAGGAATTAGGCTCAAAGGGGACAACTAAGGATACATTTAGTGCAACGGTGGGATTTTTAGGCCAAGTGGACTTCAAGAACAATCAAAGAAATCCTGAGATCATTTTCCCAACCCCACTAAGTCAAGACCAATATGCAAGACTGACCGGGCAAGTTCTAGACGGTACAAGCGAACACAAGGCATTATTCAATGACTCACAACACATGGCATACAAATCATTCAAGATGGCTTAAAAACTTATTTCCCTTTCAACATGCAAGTGGCATCAAACATTTAAACCGCCAACAAATCAAGAGTCACAAGAGTTGTCACAAAACCATTCAACACATGCTCAATTTTCAAAACGGAAGGGTTTGTTCAAGAACACATTTTTCACAAGCAAGACTATATTCGTAGTACCAAACAAGCCATAACCTCCCAAAAAGACGATGATTTTGCCCTTAAGAAAGACGTCAATCAATCTATCATTGGGGAAACTCATGCATCTATTCGGGACCGGCTACTCAGACTTCACCACTCAACAACAATGGCTACTCAAACTTCACCACAAAACAATAATGGCTACTCAGACTTCACCACAAAACTAGCCGATGCTTTACCCTTAAGAAAGTCGTCACTCTATCCGTCATAGGGCATCGCCAATCACAACACCATCACAAAAGAAACAAAATAAAGAAGCTATCAAAAGCAATAAAAACTAATAGAACAAAAAAACACGACTAATCCAACATGATTAACAATTCAAATCCAAAGGTCCGACAAGGGAACATCATCCATAAAATAAAACAAGCATCCAAAATAGGAAATACAAAACATGAGCTACAAGGGAGGCACCCCTAACTAAAAAATTAAATTGTGTCCTCACAGTACAGATATCAAAAGTGAATACGAGGGGCTCCCTTAAATGCAATCACTTTGAGCTCGCAAAATTGAGGGGAAGGTCAAGTCCTCATCATCCGAAGCACCGCTACCGCATAAGCTCCTAAGCTTTACCATCATCTTGCTTAGGAACTTGTTCTTCCTCTTCTCCTGCTCCTTGAAGGTCCTTTGTCCCTGCGCAATTTTCCCTTGCCTCCGAATTATATGCTCAAGTATGTCGGACACATCCTTCTGTGCAGTAGCTACAAAAGCAATAGTAGGTGCAGTGGCACCCTCAGATGTGGTAGCTCCGACGGGCAAGAAGGGAGGTCAGCGACCAACTCTCTAATTTGCACATCGACTCCATAAATCTGGGAGGATATGTGGCGCATAGTGGCAGGTCTGAACTGGAGAGGTCCTGCAAAAGATGGAGCACCTACCTTAGAATCGGGCTAGGTGAACTTTCTAAACTATGGGTCTAGCACATCGATCTTTCTCTTCTTATGCTTGTTGCCTTGTGCACCCTTCTTCTTTAGTGGATGAATCTCCCTCTCTGGCTTCTTCTCCTCATCAGTGGGGAGTTTTGACACCCAAGCTTTATAGCACGGCTGCGTGATCAATGAAGGGAAAATAATGCTCTTGGTTCTCCCCTAAACCACCTCAATGATATGATCAACGATCAGCTGCTCCACATTTACCTCCAGCCCATCAATAATAGAAGCTATCACCAATGCCCTGTCTAAGGTCACCTCGGTGTCATGATTAGAATGAATGACCCGAGCACATATAATGGAGAGCCTATTATTGGCCTCAGCGGTGAACTCACGGGACTCAATCCCCCTCTAAGCCTTGAACCACTCTGGTGCCTCTTTGGCATGTAGCTTATCCACAAGCCACTGATTGCCCAACTCTTTGTACCGGTCCAAGTATACCCTATTTTTAGCATTCGGGAGACCGTAATACGCATTAATCACTATCGAGCGAAAAGGCACATGCACCCATGGATGGTAGTTACCGCTGCTTCATTAAATTTACTCTGTAGAGCATTTGCATAAAACTCCGCCACGATAGCGTGACTAGCCTTGAGATAGGCGCAGTAGAAAACACCTTCCACCTGCTAGATACGAGCAGGTCATAGAAATTCAATATCCCACTTTGCCGCTTGTCCAAGCAAATCCCCTTCTCTTTCTCCACTGCCCGGCCCAAGTATTCATCTTACTTTCGGGCGCATTTAGACGATAGGAATTTGCTAGATCAAAATAGTCCTCCTCCTCTGCAATTTTGGACGATTGGGGAAGGTTGTGGGTAGACATAATTGGCTCAAAGCACCTCAAGTGTTGATTTCCACCACAAACAAAAAAGGAAACAAGGGAGAAACGCACGAGAAATTCTGAGGGGTGTTTTCAAATCCTAGAGATTGGTAGAGCAAAGAGGGGTTTATATTACTTGTTTTGAACAATGAACTGCCTTTTAGCTGTTTGACTATTAAAATACCCAACCCTCCGCGTTCACGGAGGGCTTGGCACGTTAGCTCCCCTGTGAGTTTCCTTGACCTCCGCGTTCGCGGTAACGAGGGCGCGTTCGCGGAGGTGTTTCACTGTGAAATCTGCATTAGCGGACCCCCTTCCGCGTTCATGGAGAGTACCTGATGCCTGCACCCCTGGAAGCTTTCTGGAATTTTTGGGGATTGGTGGGTCCATTTGGCAACTCGCCCAATGCATTTTGGCGACCTTCAGCTTCCAAAAAGTGTTCCAACCCCCATTTTGAAAGTAGTTCAACCCCAAACTTCAATCCCAATTTAATTTTTCTTCCAAACCTGTTCAAAACACTTCCAAACACTTTGAAATCATGAGGATTATCAAAAATAAAATTATAATCTATCCTAAAAATAAAAATTCAAAATTATTTAAAAATGAGAATTTTTGATACCGATGAGTTTGCTCCTATCAAACGCACAATTTAACATCGCGGCGCGACGCCGTTACATCACCCTTTATGCTTCCACTTCGAGGCAATGCACCTTCTCCCCAACTTTGAATCATTTTCACTTCTAAGGGCATGGGGATGACATGAGAGCATCACACATTTCACTCGATCTCTCCACTTCAAAGATTTGAATTTCTTGCCCAACTTCACATCATTTTTATGTTGAGGAGCATTGGGCAATACTGATAGAGTCACTAGGCCATTTGAACATCGAACTTCGTAATCCTTGGCCCTCAAGTGAATGACACCATCACTTTCAAATGAACTAGAGTTGTCATATATGATCTTTTTGGCTTTTTCTTGCAACTCTAGTATCATTTCCTTGATTTTGGCAACTTGGAATTTTATTGTCTTGGTTTGGTTGCAAATACCCAAGAATTCATCCATGTAAATCACAACCCCTTTTTCTTGAGACTCCAATTTCAACGCTCTAGTTTTACCACTTGACAAGGAGCATTACATACACCAACTCTTGATCTCAAATTGGCCTTCAAAGTAGCAATTTAGAACTCGAGTTGGATCATTTCATGGCATAGAGTTAGGTGTAAGTTGCGGAATTCATCTCTCATTTGGAGCGTTAGATCTCTAAGCCTCACACCTTTTTCAAGTCTTTGAGACAAGTTGCACCATGCTTGACTCACAACACCCATCTCTTCACAAATTTCTTCATCTAAAGAGGCATCCACATAACTATTCCCAACATGAAGTCTTCCACAACAAGGCCATGGGTCATCAACATAGGTTTTCAATCGCCGAACCTTGTTCCATCACAAGAAGCCATAAAAACAAAACAAAAACAAATATTCACTTTTTTGATAGAAATTAGTAAACTATAAACTCTAAATCAATTCAATAAGCCAAATTGTTCCCCGGCAACTGCGCCATTTTTGATAACGCTCAACCACACCTCTTACGATTAGAAATGTGGGCGGTCGCTAACAAGTGTAAACCCAACGAAGAGTTGGGGTCGATCCCATGAGGAACAATGTGTAGGCTATTGAAGAAATAAAGAATTACAAGCTACTAATTTGGATCCGAAATATAAGATGCAATTATAATATGAAGATTTCAAGTAACAATTTAGGATAGGGGATAGAGGAGAACAAGAAACAAAGCCTTTTTGAATAAGATTACCAAGGAGATTTGGGAATGGGAAATCAATCAACATCAATACAATCCATTGTATACTAGCATCATACAATCTCAATTAATCATGGGTAAAATCATATATGCCTTGGATTCTAAATTACCCACCTATTTCTCACGAAGATAGGCAAATATTTCTCAAGTAGTTCTCACGAACCTAGTCAAATGACTACCCAATCAATCCAATTATAGGCATTGCAAGGAATCACTATTTCTAGCTATTTCAAAAATATGAGTTGCTAAACCTCAAATAATGCACCAATCAACCTTTCCCGGCCTCAATTAACTCTTACAAGCTCAATCAAAGTAAATGGTCAAGACCAAGGAATGATCAATTTCAATGGAAAGCAATGAAAGCATGAGATCAATTGGATAATCAAAAACCCACTTCATATAAGAGAAAGCATTCAACTAATTACAAAAGCACAAGATAGAAATCAACAACCCACATATTGTTTATCACTAACACAATATCCAAATCACCAATTAACAATTACAACAAGCATTCAACAATACAAAGCAAAGAGTTGAAGAAGGAATGAAAAATAATTACAAATCAAGCTCACAATCTTCACTATAATGGTGTTTGTTGATGAATCTTGCTCTCAAAGTTATGCCCTCAATTCAAGCCTCAATCCACCAAGTTCTTCTCTCTAATCTATGATAATATGTAATTCAATGTGATAATACTTACTATTGCTCACAAGAGCTGTGTTTCAATGTATATTGTTAATTAGGGTCCAAAGATGAAATTCCAAAACTTCCCAGATGCCAGGGACGTTTTCTTCTCTGCGTTCGGAAAGATTTAGAAGCGTTTGCGGAGGTCAGCCAACTTGTACTTCGTGTTTGAAGAAGTTGCAGAGGTCAGCCAGCTTGTACTCCGTGTTTGCAGAAGTTGCACCACATTTGCGGATCACACTAAACTTGTACTCCATATTAGCAAAGGCTTGCCCGCATTCGCGCTTTATAGATGACTGAAGCTCTGCGTTCGCGGGCTGTTGACCATGTTCACGGAGAATACTTTGCTGCCAACTCCAAACTCTCTATTTTTAGCTCCGTTTTTCCCCAATTTCTATTCCTTTCCATCAAAATTCCTTGTCAACCAATATGAACCTAAAACAACCATATTCAAAGGATAATTAGCCTCGTTCTTTCTTAAGTGCCACAAAATCATAAGAAAAAGACTCCAAATGAGTGGAAATCACCCAGTCATCATCGACCTAAACTTACCACGTAGTATAATATAGATGATCAGAAAACTATATGCAATATGAAGGTTACATAACCCCAAGCCTCTATCATCATGTTTTAACCCTCCCAGGTGTAATGCCCATAAACATAAACACTTCAATCCCAGCCCCCTACCTCATTTTGATGCTAGCTCTACCATTAAATGTCAAGCACTCTTACTATTCTAAGGCTTCCCAAGCCTACCTGTCATGCCACCTTCTTATTAGATCATCGCCTAACCCTTCTATCACATAGATTTTCCCCAAAACAAGACCACTATGCTTTGTTAACCGAGTTACTACCTTCCCTTAAGTTACCATGCCAATACCCTGGCCCTTTCAAAACATTACTTGAAACTGGCACCCTAGACCAACTCATCCCTCTTAATACACATTCCCACTATCATATAAATTCTAAATATTGAACATTCATAACCAGTCCCAACACTTAACCCATGCACCAGAACCATCTACCTGACATAGTAACCACCATTTCAATAAGGAAATAACCTACCATTATAATGACAAGCATACATAGCCCAGAATCCCAGTCGTTGCCCTGAGATAACACTCAAATGAAACATGTCCCACAAGATCACATAAAAACCATACCCGAGTCTAACTAATCTTCCAAGTAACCAAGACCTCTCAAGGATCCAATAGGCATGCAACACATTAGATGAGCACGGTCCTCTCATGAAACCACAAATACACATACCCAGTCCTCTTGGAACCCCACACAAACTGTTAGTGTATCGGCGCAGTATCCAAGTCAACTAGAGTTAGTATTTATATCAGGCATGATATCCAAACCAACCATTTTAGTAATCATACAAGACGTGATATCTAAGCCAACAATTAAAATTCTTGTACACTTGTCTTACCCAAATTAACCAGCAATCACAAACAACATGCACAATCACAATAAAAAAGAACGATAACACTTGAACCACAAGTAATGTTAACAAGTTCATTTCATGAGATTATCAACATGATATCATTACATATCTTTTCCTATGATTTCCGCTACATGCATTGCAGGAGTGATACTAACAAGTAGTGGACATGCATGCATACATATATTGGACCACAAAAACTATGTCAATATAATAATGGACTCACACAAAACCCCATAATAAGAACACATACATTCCCCCTGATTACCACAAGTCCCATAAATGGCTATAATCCAACAATTTTGTAACTCTCTACCTTACAGTTACTACCAAACCCTCTAAACAAGAAACTCAAGGCTAAAAATCAAGAACTAGAGAACCACCCCTATTCATTATCATTTCCCACTCTACAATAAATAAAATACCATCTATATTCATCCAGACTCTGTGGCCAAAGGCCGTAGCTACTGACTTTGAAAACTTTGTTGTGCTATTCTCTAGTAAACAGTCATAACTTTTTTAATTCGAACTCTAAATGAGGTAAACTTGGTGGCGTTTATTATAAGACTCATAGATTTTTAATTTGATAAATCACAGGTCACCTAATGCATTATATGCTGAAAATATGATAATTTGAAGTTTACTCTTGCATGAACTAATGCAAGAACTTAGCCGGTAGGAAGGTTTTGAACTCGACTAAGTACTAGAGGTCTATTTTGACCCAAAACCACTTCCAATACACTTCCTTCACATAGGAATGAACCTTAATACATAAGCACAAGTATGATATCACTTGGTTCAAGCTTATATACTTACGACGAAAAATTCGGATTCTAAGAATAGAGTTGTAAGGTGTTACACTTTTCTGAAGGATGATGATTTTTATGATAAGGTGTAAGAATTACATGTTCATAACCACCCTTTGATGGCTATAAATGGAAGGGTTTTCTAAAACTTTTAAACTATGAATTTTTTCAGTTTTCTATTATTATCTTCTTTAAAACTAAAGTGTGATGTAGCTGTTGAGTGAGTTTGTAGTCTAGTGGAGTTGGAACACCCGCCCCCCCCAATCAAATGTTAAATTAGTATAATATCCTAACTTAAAAAACACAATTAACTATATCTTTTATATTTTATATTTATTTATCTATATTGTATTAAAGGCAGGAACTCCGACAATACAACTATAACTAAGCAATGAATTACTAGGGAGGAAGTAGAGTATATTTAATAGGTGCAATTAAAAAAATTTAAGATTGAATTTTATTTTTACTCATCACAATTGATTTTTAAAGGAGAAAAAAGTTTTTAAAATGAGAAGAAAGATAAATGTAATTAGAGGTCATAGAGAGGTGTCACATCATGTTATCTATATCTAAGATATATATATTATAAATAGGTATAAACGTTAGTGAATATTGATTTCACAACTTTAAGTGTGTACACCATTACTAATCATAAAAACGTTTACATACAGTGTACTACTTAGTTTTACATTCATGTGCGACGCACGTATATTAAAACTAGTTAGTATAATAAAGCTGAAGTTGGAGGGATATTTATGAATTATTCCTAAATTAATTTATACATTTACTCTATTAAATCACGTAATTATAATAAATTAAATTAATTTAATATAAATTGATAGTGAATTAATAGTCAATTTAATACTTTATGAAATCATGTAATCATAATAAATTGAATTAGTTTGACAAAAATTGATGGAGAATAAATATTGAATTTATTTGTAATATTAGATCCAACATAGATTACATACTAAAATTACAATTGGAGTTTCCTAAAAAAAACCTTTCATTATCCATTGCAACTTTGAAGATTCTTGATTACATCATTCAAATATTACAAAGAGAGCAAAGGGGGGGGGGGGATCGCAGAAATGTATGACGGATCACACGTGGTCGTCTTGCTGAGGAGCGCCCACATGTATGATGTGCCCTTTGGATTTTTTTTGTGCTCAGTAATTTTTGTGTAACTTTTTTTACTCTATCGATGCACGCTAATGGGTTCTTATGATTTGTTGATTTGATGGATCAGCTAACTTTATGGGTCTCTTCACTTTTTTCCATAGGGTTTTGTGGCTAGGTCGGAAACTAGTCTTGATGGGTCTGTCAATTTGATGGTATGATATTGTTCTATCCCTGGAATACCTACGGTTAGGGGTGTCAATAAAATATAAAAAATCGATCGAACCGACCGAACCTAACCATACCGAACCGATTTGTACGATTTTCTTAATATAACCGTGGATTTTTATTTAAGCTTATAACCGTCCCGACTAATTAGGGTGGTTTTTTTAATTTATATAAAAACCCGAAAAAAATCACTAACCGAACCGAATATCTTCACATATACACAATATATTTTATATGTTACAAAATATATTAAATTTAATATGCGCATGTAATTTTAAATTATTTACCAAGTAGAAAAAAATATTAGGATACTGGACCTTGGGGCTTGGGCCTTTAGTTGATTACTTGATTAGATTAGTTTTAACATTCACTGTACTTATTTATGTCATACCAAATAATCAATTTACGGCAAGCACCAAAACCTAACATAGTACTGTAATAAAGTTTAACGATTCTTGCCCGGGGGAGAATTGAAGTATTTCTTGAGGAACACACTCTCCACTCAAGCACTTAGGTATGTACTTTCATATTCTCTGTTCTCTAATAAAATTTTTAAGTCAAATTATATAATCTTTTTTTAAAAAAAAGTTTGTTGATGTTAAGTTACTTTTTTTTTTTGTTGATTCTTTATGTTTTGAACTATAATTCTTTAGTAACTCAATAATTTCTCTAATATTTTAAAGTTATGTATTCCAAATAAAGGCTTAAACAATCAGTTCACTTGATTTGTAATAAATTATCAAAAGAAAAAGTTAAATATACTTTCATTGTATTTTATTTCTTTTGTAAATAGTAAAGTTGAATGTTGAATTTTTTTTAGTTATATTAGTTTTCATATGTTTTAACATGTTTATCTATGGAGCAATCTAATGGTACAGAAAAGAGACAGAGTTTTCAAGATAATGTGCTCGACCATGGGAAAACAAATGATTCTATAACTGATTCAAAAGCAGGTATACCTCCCGGACCACCTCAAAAACGAAAAAGGACCAATCAAAAAATCTCTCAGAAGAAGAGTAGTGATCAAGGCTCACAAATTTGGAACCATTTTACTAAAGGTGAAGAAATTGATCCAAATATAGCTACATGTAACTATTGTAAGAAAGAAATTTCTGCTCCAACGCGAAACGGCACTTCAGGTATGTGGAACCATCTTGATCGATGCAAGTCGTATCCTTATAGAAGAGAAAAAAATCAAAAATCTATAACTGATTTTACCATCAAGGGTGAAAAAAGTGATGGAAAAGATAGCAAGCTGAGATCACTTGATGTAGAAGAGATTAGAAATTCACTCGCTGCCATGATTATTATTGATGAATTACCATTTAAAATTGTAGAAGGAGAAGGTTTTCAGAGATATAACAAGGCACTTGAACCTAGATTCAAAATCCCTTCCAGAAACACAGTTGCAAAAGATTGCTTAAATATTTATGTTAAAGAGAAATTTAAATTGAAAAAAATGATTGAAAAGCAACGATTGTGTCTTACTACGGATACTTGGACATCAATCCAAAATCTTAATTATATGTGCCTCACGGCACATTGGATAGACGATGATTGGTTGTATCATAAAATGATTTTAAATTTTCATTATTGGTAGTTCCATTGAGGAATGTTTAATTAATTGGGGAACTGAAAATGTTTTGACGATGACGGTAGATAATGCAAGTTCAAATGATACTTTCCTTGACTACTTGATGAAGTCTGTAAAGTGGAAAGATCCAATTTTATACAATAAATACATGCACGTTAGATGTTCGGCTCATATTGTTAATTTAATTGTAAAAGAAAGCTTAGCGGAGCAAGATAAGTCCATACTTAGAATTCGAAATGCAATTAGATATGTGCGATCTTCTCCTGCCAAGTGTAATTTATTTAAGAAGTGTGTCGAGAAAGAGAAGATACCATGTAAGCATCTTGTTTGCGTTGATATTGATACCAGATGGAATTCAACCTATAAAATGTTGGAACATGTTGAAAAGTTTGAGAAAGCTTTTATGAGAATAGAGCTAGATGATTCATGTTATAAAAAGTACTTTAATGGAGGTAATAATGAAGTAGGGGATGAAAGGAGAGATGCAAAAAATAACAAAGAAAGAGATCAGGGAATTATTGGATTTTCCAAGATCAATGATGTTGGTGATTCTAGTGAGAATGTAAAAGATAGGAGGAAGAAACCCGTGGTTAATAAAAAATGAGATAAGAAGATCATTGGCCCTCCTAATCATCAAGATTTTCAAGCTGCGCAAGGTGTTTTGCGAAATTCTTAAAGTTATTCTATAGCGTGACGTTAAAGTTCTCTGGTTCATTATATACTACTTCTAACACTTTTTTCGTGAATTAGTTGCTGTTCATTCTGCAATTAAATCTCTTTCAGCTCATGAGAATGATGACATGAGGAACATGGCATTCAAAATGATGGAGAAATTTGATAAATATTGGTCTTTTACTACTAAAAGACCAATTACTTGTTGTTTGTTGCTATTGTTTTGGATCCACGTTTCAAGTTGGAGTATGTTGAGTTTTGCTTTGGTGAAATGTATGGTCGTGATAGTCTTTTAACAAAATCAAGAACTAGTACTGTGAAAGATTCTTTAAATGAATTGTATCACGAGTACAAGAGATTATACACATGTGAACAAGAAAAAGTGATAGATTTAAAATCAACTGATGTTTCCCATGACATGGATATTGATGAATGTGATAAAAGCCTAGACTTCCTTGATTCTCAATTTGCTAAGCGCTTGGAATCACTAAAGAAATCTGAGAATGCGTCAAAGATAGCCAAATACTTGAATGACGAGTGCATCATAGAAAAGAAAATTGATTTTGATGTCTTAGCTTGGTGGAAAGTAAATGGAGCTAAATTCCCTGTTCTCTCAAAATTGGCCAAGGATGTCCTAGCCATTCCAGTATCTACTATATCTAGTGAACAAGCTTTTAGTACAAGTGGTCGTGTAATTGATTCATTTAGGAGTTTTTTACTCCAAAAACAGTGGAAGCCCTTATTTGTACTCAAAAATTGGTTGCGTTCTATTCCTATTGATTTACGTGAATCGCTGGACACTATAGAAACGCTTGAGGAAATAGAAGAAGGTAATGATCCTTTAGTAATTTTATTATTTTTATGATTCATGTGAAAATTTATAAATTTATTAAATAAATTTTATTTGTCATATTTTATACAGATTGTCTTAAATCTGGAGCAATTGGAGCAACTATCGTTGATCTTGGCGAGTAACTTAAATCCATGACTCTCACTGGTATAATATATATTTTCCTTCTTTTTTTTTGCTAGAGCATGTATCAACATACATCTTCCTCTCAGGCTACTTAATTACTATTTCATAGTGTCAGAATATTCAATGGCGATTGAACTACTAAATAGTTCCATAAATAGATAATATGCCTGATGATACAAAACATTTCCAAGTATTGAATCTCTTCATGTACTTTATTAGTACAATGTGATGGTGTTTTTTTGGGGAAAGTTTTGAGTTGTTCAGTTTGGAGGAGTTATTGATGGCTTCAGAGGAGGTTTCAGAAAAGGATTAACTAAAAGTACATAAAACATATTTTGGATAGTAATATTAAAGAGGTTGAAAGATGTTTGTGTTTCAGAGAATGAGTTTAGGGGGAAATGGAGGAACTGGGAGCAATAGGTTATGGGAATTTAGAAGAGATGAAAAACTTATTGTTTTTTACTCTTACGTCTACAAGCTTAATTGTTTGTTGTTTTGCATGGTAAGCATCTCATTTCTTATGAACTTTTCCTTAATGTTGTTTCATTTAAATATAATATTTGCTACTTCTTTTTGGTAGTTTTAATTGGTTTTCTCCGATTTTTGTTAGGTAGTCAATTAAAATTCTTAGCTAGATTAGATTATCTTGATCTAATTAATTCTAGAAATGGTTCAAACTGAATCATAATTCTAGAAGTAAATAGCTAAGTGTTTTGGTCATTCAAATTTTCTATCAACTCAATGTTTATTTCTTTTGCTTTCAGGTGGGGAGAGTTGGCTGATGAAGTAACTACTCTTTGGGCAGTGAGGGATTCATCAACAATACTAGAGAACCTTCTTAAGAAATCACATGTACACGTACTTGGTAGTAAACATTTCAGTAGAACAACTATACTCTATATATTAACGAAATGTGTTTTTCCTCTATGTATTTTATTGAACTACTTCCTTTGAATAATAAATATTTAAATAATGGTCTATTTTTACGAGACACTTAAAGAATAAAATAACTTAATATTAACCGAATCGTACCGATACCGAAGAGAAACCGACATGATTGCGATGGTTTTAAAAAATTTAATTTTGGGCATAGCATTGAAAATACCCGAAAAATTGGGATGGTATTATTTCTTAAAAATAACCGGCCGAACCGTCCCATTGACATCCCTACCTACGGTGATTAAAATTTCGCTCTTTCTTCACTATCCATTTCAAGTTTTCTTCTTTTGTATTTTTTGTATGGATGGTTTATTACTAGTGAAAACGGGAAAGTTAGAATATTTCTAACACCCTTTGTGAAAAATGGTTTCGATACATACAAATTAATCTTGACAATTAATAAGAGTGTCCACGTGTTTGAGCAATCTCACATTTCTTGTTTCAAGTCCAAATAAAGGAGAAGGATTGAGCTAAGCTGGTAGTCAATGTTAAACGTACTAATTCATGATTGTAACACCTGAGAAGTTGGAAAGTCAAAAAGGAAAGAAAAAATGCAGAAATTTAATAGAAGAAGGTTCTATGAGTCCAACCTATAGACCGTAAGAAGTCCTACGGGCCTTAGGAATGAAGTCGTAGGCCTGGAGATTAGGTTTTGGAAAATTAAGTTTCTGAAGTTTGAGCTACGACTTGACATGATGAGCCCGTGGGAGTTTTGACAAGCCGCACGTAGCACTCGTAAGATTGATTCAGAGATTTTATTTAGGACCTCAGACCTACGGAAGGAAATGACGGGTCATAGTTTGTTCTACGGACACTAGAAATGTTCCAGACTTAGTGAAGTTTTGGAGTGAAACTTGGGTTCTACGGATGAGGTCTACGGACCGTAAAATGGTCTCGTGGGAAATGATTGAATTTTTAGGTTTCTGATGTTTGTTCTAGGGACGGGCCATAGAAATTCCTGCGAACCGTAGTCACAACCGTAGCGTTGGCAGTTATTTTTAAAAGGTATTTGGGTCTTTTCCTAATCATTTAATGCCTGATGTACCATGAAATTATGGTACTTTTGATGCATTAAACTTAGAGTTTTACATACTTCTTAAGCATTTAGTCAGTAGATGTGTTGGTATTTGTGGAAAATTTTGCAGAAAATAGGTTTTTGGGGCTAGTGGTGCTGAAGTGTTGCAGCAGTGGATTTTTTATGATGTACGAGCTGAACTACGAGCCGTCATTCCATCAACAAGCCGTAAGTTGGAGTCCTGGTTCAGGAGCTTTAAGATTTTTAGCTAAGTATGGAATGAAGGTTGTGAATTACGAACTATAGATCCTGCTACGAACCGTAGAAGGTAACTGTAGAAAAGTTTAGAGAGGGTCCGCTCCAGTAACTAATTGACGGAAGAGCAGGACGGGTCGTACGAAGATCTACGAGCTGTAGATCATGCCCATAGGAAGTGACCCTCAAATTTTGTACTAACTGCTGAATGACGGGAGGGATCTATGAGCCGTATGTATGACTACGAGCCGTAGATCACCAGCCGTAGACGACACTACCCAAACCGGATTTCCTTAGTTTTCCTTTTCCTACTTAGTTTATGTTTTATTTTCTATAAATAATGGTTGTAATTTTCGTTTTTGGGGGGTTAGACGTATTTTGAATATTTTACTTTGGCTTTGGGAATTATTTTGCGAACCTTTGTAGCAATTAATTCTTGAAGTTGGAATTATAAAGTTTTCCTTTGCTTTTCAATTCGAGGTTGTAGATTTCATCTATTATCATTGTTAGTTCATGATTTATTCTTTAAACCTAACATGAATTGTGAATCTTCAAGCATGAGTAGCTAAATCCACAACTAGGGTTGTGGGAACCATGAGTAATTCATGAAAGAAACACTAATTATATTGTAATTCATGATAAGTGTTTATGCATGTATTTGTTAATCTCTTCATTTTGAATGCTTATTAACGGTGCGCAACGTTAGAACTGCCTCATTCCTACATACCGGACCAAGAAAGTAATGAATGAGAAAGAGATTAAACAACGGAGATTTAGTGTTGATAAGTCCGCTATCTAATAGTCTGAACCACATACGCAGAGGGATAATCTGGGTCAAAGGTAAGGGTTAGTAAAGCAACACCTGTAGACGAACCATGTTTCGTGGTGAAATTCCCTATTTGGAGGACCAATCACTTAGGGATACCTAACTTATGGACTATTCATGATAAATACTTGGAAAGAGCTACTACTATTAGGATTACTGAGTTAAGAGCTTGTGGGGAACACATGTACCCTATTTCATTCTCATATTGATATTAAAACTGCAAATCTTGTTACTTGTTTACTAGTTACTACTCATACATCAATTATTACTTTTATTTACAAATCCCCCCTTTTTACTGAGATAATTTGGCTAAACGTACAAATAAAAATAAATTGGACTAAGTCTAAACCATATTCCTCGTGGGATCGACCCTAATCGTTGTTACGTTCTTTAATTGATAAGAATCACTTATACCTCTTTAGGGATGTGTAATTTGGGCGTATCAAATTTTGGCGCGGTTGCCAAGGAATATGACTTTTAGATTAGACTAATTTCATTATTGCACTTTAGCAAATTATTTCTCGATTTATGTTTTATTGTTGTTTTTGTTTTACACAGATCTTAGTTCTAGTGTATGCTAAATACACGAAGTCAAGGCATTCCCCTGACTCCTTACGACCTTGAATTAAGAAGGACTCTGCGAGAATGGCGGGAACAGTTCAACAGTTTAGACAAGAAGATGATCCAAACACAGAGGATTGTCAAGAGGTACCTGGAGTCTAACTTCTGAGAGTGGTGGACGTACCTGGAGACCTTTAAGAGGCTCGAGTGCAAAATCAAGCTTCACCCAACGTTCTCCTCAACTTGAGGTTTACCATAATGTTTTAGGATCGACTGGTGCAATAGTCATTCCTCTACTACCGGCTGAACATACGTTCGTGGTTACTAGCAGTCTTATGCTGATGTTGACACCCCGAGGAATATTTGCTAGGTTTCAATTGGAAGACCAATATGCTCATTTCAGCAAAGTGATTAGCGTATGTTAGAATAGTGTGGGGCGACGGGATTTAGATATGGAAGCAATAGGTTTGTGTGTGTTCCCATTATATTTGATAGGTGATGCTACAGTATAGTTGTCTGAGCTACGATACAACTCTATTACAACCTGGAATGAGCTACATCAAGTGTTCCTAAAAAATTACTTCCCGCTATATAAGAAGTTAAAACATAAAGATAAACTTAATAACTTTGTGGCTTTACATGGGGAGTCTGTCAATGATTCTTGGAACAAGTTTACATGTTTCAGGAGGAGTGTGCTGAACCACCACATTGATGATGAATCACTCAAGGAGTATTTCTATAGAGGGCTTGATGACAATGGCAAGGCTGTGCTAGATACTATAGCGGGAGCATCTTATGGAGCAAACACATTCAAAGAGATTGTAGATAAACTTGAAAAGATCTCTAAGAACAACAAAGCATGGAGCACTAGAACCTCGGCTACTTTAAAGAGCAATTTCTCAATACAAGCTACAATAAATCAATCCAATGATGATATTCGTGAAGATGTGGTGAAATTTAGAATGGAACTGGGCTTGGTGCTAAAGCATGTGAGCGGTAATGCGGAAAAAGTCAATGCAGTCCAATATCAACAAAATACTCCACCAACTGATTGGTATACTTATGAGAAAGATGCGAATCTTATGAATGAGCAACCGGGGGGTTTCAGACTAACACCCAAGGATCCAATCAGCATAATTGGCATCAAGGTCAACGATATCAAGGTTGAAACTATAGAAACTACAATCTGGAAGGTCCGTATGCTCGTGAAGGGAACTACAACTGAGATAATAACTACAATAGAAATGAGTTCAGCAAATGGAATGATAGAAGTGGCCTGTACATCCCAGCGGGAAACCAAGATGGAGGATCAAGTTTGACTCGGATCAAAGATATGATGAACAAGATGATGAAGAGGTTTGACTCTACGGATGAAAATGTGAAGGAGATCCGGAACAACTTATCCGGTATTGGCAGAAAAGTAGAGTCACATGTAGTGTCAATTAGAAAGATTAAGGAACAATTGAGCCAACTATCTTCGAATGTGAATCAGTGCCAACAAGGAACACTTCCTAGAAATACGGTTCAAAATCCACAGAATGATGGGCATTGCATGGCAATTACTACTAGAGGTGGAAAGCAGACAACAGACTCTCCTATGTTGACTGTAGTGGAAAGAGCAAAAGAACCTGATGAAGATGAAGTTGAGGTAGCCAAATGGCCTAAAGATCAAAATGAGAAGGAGGCTAAAATCACTCAGAAGGTCATTCCTATGCCACAACCTCCACCTCCCTTTCCACAAAGATTGGTAAAAAAGCCTGAAGAAGGGAAGTATTGGAAGTTTCTTTCTATGTTAAAATAGTTGTCTATAAATGTTCCTTTGATTGAAGCATTAGAACAGATGCCCGGTTATGCAAACTTCATGAAGGATCAGGTGACCAAGAACAGAGTTGTCAGTTTCGAAGATAATGATAAGTTGTAACATTGTAGCGCCATTGCTACTCGATCATTAGTGCAAAAGATGGAAGATCACGGAGCATTTACTATTCCATGCACAATTGGCATGATGCACTTTGTGAAGGCATTATGTGATTTAGGTGCTAGCATTAACTTGATGCCACTGTCTGTGTTCAAGAGATTGGGCTTGAGATGTGTTGTCTACTCTGAGGCTACTTATGGCTGACCGAACTGTGAAAAAGCTAATAGGGGTGCTCCAAGATGTGTTGGTCAAAGTGGAAGCATTCATCTTTCCGGTGGACTTTGTGATACTAGATTGCGAGGTTGATTTTGAAGTGCCTATAATATTGGGGAGACCATTCCTTGCCATGGGGCGCGCACTAGTAGATATGGAGAAATGGCAGATGAAGTTTCGATTGAACAATGAAGAGGTGACATTTAACATCTACAAATCAATTAAGCATCAAAGTGACATCAAGGCATTATCTGTGGTAAACTATGCTGATGAACCACAACCAGAGGTGCCCATTGAGGAGAGGCTATGTGTTGAAGCGTTAGCGGTTGTGATCATGAACTTTGATGGCGATAGTATTGCAGAATATGATGAACTAGTTGCTGCACTTGATGATGGTGGTTTCCCTTGTTGTCCATCAAGGAAGCTGAACTTGGATTTAAAGAATCGAGACACTCCGCCTACAAAACAATCTATAGATGAACCTCCGAAATTGGAGCTAAAAGACCTTCCATCTCACTTGCGGTATGTGTTCTTGGACAAAATATTACTTTGCCTGTCATTATAATTGTTGATTAGAATGAAGGGCAAGTAGAAGATTTGATATCAGTATTGAAGCAATACAAAAAGGCGATTGGATGGACGATTGTTGATATTATTTGTATTCCACCGGGAATATGTTTGCATATAATCCAACTCATGCCGGACTGCAAACCAAGTATTGAGCACCAGAAAAGATTGGATCCACCAATGCAAGAGGTGGTGAAGAAAGAAATCATAAAGTTGTTAGATGCTGGAGTGGTGTACCTAATTGTTGATAGGAACTGGGTGTGCCTGGTTCAATGTGGGCCAAAGAAGGGTGGAAACACAGTGGTTCCCAACGCGAAGAATGAGCTAGTTCCAATGTGGCCTGTCACTAGATGGAGGGTCTATATGGACTATCGCAAGTTAAATGCTTGGACCAAAAAAGATCACTTCCCGATGCCGTTCATGGACCAAATGTTAGATCGTCTTGCTCGAAAGGGTTGGTATTGTTTCTTAGATGGTTATTGGAGAAACAATCAGATCTCCATAGCCCCGGAAGATCAGGAGAAAACTACTTTCACTTGTCCCTATGGGACATTCACTTTCAAAAGAATGTCATTCGGGTTGTGCAATGCACCGGTGACTTTTTAGCGTTGCATGATGTCTATATTTTCGGACATGGTGGAAGACACCATCGAGGTATTTATGGATGATTTTTCTGTAGTTGGTATCTCTTTTGATGATTGTTTGACACATTTAGGTGAAGTGTTGAATCGATGTGAAGAATGCAATCTTGTGCTAAATTGGGAAAATGTCACTTCATGGTGAAAGAAGGTATAGTGCTGGACCATAGAATCTCACAAAAAGGCATCGAAGTTGATAGAGCTAAAGTCGAGGTAATTGAAAAACTGCACCCACCCAACTCTGTAAAAGGTATTAGAAGTTTTTTAAGGCATGCAGGGTTCTATAGGAGATTTATTAAAGACTTCTCAAAATTTTCACGTCCATTGTGCAAGCTGCTAGAAAAGGAGACGATGCTCGAAAATTTGATGATGCATGTCTTAGTCATAAGCTCATTATTGGTAGACTTGAGTAATCGCCACTTTATCTACATTAGGGTACGTGGGTAATCGCCTCTTGTCCCTTCATTCATTAGAATAACTCCTAAAGAACATGGGTAATCGCCTCTTGTTCTTCTTTCATCATAGTGGGAGAATCACGTGAGGAAACCTTTCACTGCTCAACCATAACATCAACATATCATAACTTTGGAACTTTACTCTCAAAGCACCCTTAATTCATCATGCTCATATTTCATAGTTCATAGAGTTCATTTGTGTTCATGCAAGTTCAACTCATATCATGCAATTTAATGCAAGCTCATGCTTAGTAAGCCATAATTAGGACAATTTACCCACACTTGAAAGAACTCACATAATAGAGGAATATCATGCTTTTGACTTGATCATGCTAAATTCATAAGATTATCCTTAATTCATTCATAAGTCATGCTTGATTTCATAAAGAATTCATAAACTTCCTCATATCATAGCTCAACCCAACAACCAAAGCATAGATTATCAAGTTGGGGAGAATTAGCTTGGGATCATGGGGGTTCATGCAATCTTTACATCAAATCATGTAATTCACGCTAATTTGTGAACTAAGTTACTTTATCACGCTAGATCGTGCTCTAGGAATCATAAAATCAACAATTGGAATCATAATTGAAGAACCCACAACAATTGATCAAACCCTAGTTTACTTGAAGGGAATTGAAGCTTGAAATTTATGAAGAAAAGGGAGGGCCCAATGGAGGAAGCAACTCCATTGGTCAATACCATCATACCTTAGCACAACCCACTAGAAATTGGAGGAAATTGGGTGACCTTCAATGGAGGACTTAGCTTTTTCTTCTTCCTTGAGCAAGAGAGGATTTTTAGAGAGAGAAATATTTGAGAGGAGAGTTTAGGAAGGTGTTAGAATGAAAGAAATTAGGCTTATAAAGTATTTATAGGTCTTAGATTAAGGGTATAACCGACTTAGCTTAATAGGTAATCAATTAGGGAAAATACAAAAAAACCCTTAATTAAAAACTATCGGGGCAAATCGACGGACAGGATCTACGGTCCGTACATCAATTGATGGACCGTTCTGCTCTTCCGTCAATAGATTCAGAAAGTTCATTTTGGGCTGAAAAATTTGGCTAAGTCTGGAAGGCATCTACGGAACCCATCTATGGCCCGTCAACTGGACTACGAACCGTCCTGGTATTTCGTACGTCAAGGTTCAGAAACATGGAAATCCTGAAAGTTCACAGTACCATTGACGGTCCCCACCTACGACTCGTCAATCCATCTACGCCCCGTAGGTGGCCTCCGTAGGTCACTTTCTTCAGGTGAGTTATGCATTTCATTCTTTGGAAGCTAGGGGTGTTACAACATGTCTTGCGAAAATGATGTTGATGATGATAGGGTCCTTTTATAAGGAAGTATCGACGCTATTGTGAAAGGTTTTCTCACATACGAATATGATCATGATTGTGAAAGGTATTTATCCCAAATAGATTCACATTGGTGAAAGGTTTTCTCACCCATGGTTGAATTATTTTTTAAGGAGCTATTCTATGTTTTGATTTTAAAGAAGTGGTTTGGTATTGATCACTGCCCTTCCTATATTATAATTATATTTGACTTTTATCAATTCTGTTGGTATTTAAACTTAGCACCGAGAGGATTTGAGATGGAGGCTCAAATAGGGTAGTCTCTAGTAGCAACTTGTAGTCCCTAACTACGTGCCCCCGTAGTATTGTCTTGAATGACCAAGCTAGTGGATCCACTTTAACAGAAGATGATGTGTAGCGATGCTACCTTGGCAAGTAGAATCCCCTTCTTTATGTTTGAGGGAATACCGAATTCCATAACATAGCTCTCATGGTCTTATTGTCAGTTAAAGCTAATATCCCACAAAACGAGTATGTTTCTTCGATGTTTTTTTATGTCTCTTATTCTAAATGTGTTGACAATATTTTATGAGTTATGTGTTGTTGCTTCTTTAAAGCTTCCAAATGTGCAAATGTTGGTCATGCATTACATGTTTAAGCTATCTATGTCATCATGTCTATTCATGCATATTGCCCCATACTTAGTACATTTCATGTTCTAATGCATACTTATGCCTACATTTTTTTACTAATGTATGGTTCGACGCTCCTACCTCTCGCGCTCGTGGCTAGTTGATTATTCTATTGCATTCAAAAGTTTGTGAGTCCTCATGTTCCGAGGACTGAGACACATTTACTTACTTATGGTTCGTTTGGTAGAGTGTATAAATAATTCTAAATAAAGTGTATTAGTAGTGCTTGTATTAGTAATGCTTGTATTAGTTATGCTTGCATTAATTATACATAGAATATGCTTTATGCATTGTTTGGTGTATTAAAAAATATTGTATAAAAATATTTATTTACAAAAGTATCCTCCATAATTATGGTTGAAAAGATGTAAAAGTACTTTTGATGGGGTAATTAGGTCTTTAACCATGCTAATGCATGCATTAAATTCCTTTGAATTACTAATACCTAGAAATCCATGGTATTAGTAATACACTTCTCAATACACAATAGAGTGTATAACTAATGCTTGCATTTAACTATACATAGCATGAAAAAAGGTACCAAACAAGGTACTACTAATAGACAAAGCTAATGCAAGCATTATTTTTGTTAATACACTCTACCAAATGACCCCTTAAAGTCTTTCTAGTTTTCGGATGATGTATGTGGTGTATCAGTTACGTCCCAAACACTCCTTTTAATGTTTATATGGTTTGTTGAGACTGTGTTAGACTTCCCCTTTGTCAAACTCTTTTATGACATAAGATTACTACTTTTGAGGTTCTATACGCCATGTTACACCCAGGGTATACTTTGGATCGCAACAAACTTGGTATTCAGAGCACAAGGTTTAGAAAGGTCCTAGGATGTCTCATAAACCACGTCGAGTAGATTCTTGTTCATGATTGTGAAGTGTGCAATAGTTATGAATAGGAGGTTATAAGATGTTTAAGAAATTCCACTTCTTTCATCATTCTAAAGTCGTGTGATAGAGTTTAACTCTATATGTCTCTGTCCTAATCCTCATCCTATTCTTTACAGGATATGGCCCCTCGAAGAGCATACATTAAAAGGAATGCGGGTGAGAATGTTGAACAAGAAGCTCCTCAAGTTCTGGCCAATCCTTTTGTTGAGGAAGTGACTAATGCGGAGTTCTGATCCACTTTCCATGTGTTGGCTCAAGCTATGACGGCTCAAGAAAATAGAGAAGCTAATGTTCCCGCGAACCCAAATATGGGTATGGTGGCAGTAAGGAAAAGGGACTTCACTAGGATAAATCCTCCAGAATTCTACGGTTCCAAGGTTGATGAGGATCCCCAAGAGTTCATTGATGAGTTTTACAAGATAGTGGGAATTATCGGAGTGACTATGGTTGAGAAGGTGGAATTGGCCGCTTATCAACTTAAGGTTGTTACTCAAGTTTGGTTCAACCAATGGAAGGAAGAAAAGGAAGTTGATGCGGATCCTCTTGATTGGGAAAATTTTAAGGATGCTTTCCTTGATAGGTTGTTTTCCCTAGAGATGAGGGAGGCAAAGGTACTTGAATTCATCAACCATCATCAAGGAAATATGAGTGTGAAGGAATATGTGTTGAAGTTCACTCAATTGGCTATGTATGCTCCAACTATGGTTGTCGACTCTAAGGCAAGGATAAGTAAGTTTTTTTCGGGTGTGTCCAAAATGGTTGTTAAGGAATGTCGTACCGTTGTTCATTAAGGAAATGAATATTTCCTGTTTGATAACATAAGCTCAACTAATTTAAGAGGATAAGCTTAAGTAAAGGTCTAGGGAGGCAAAGAGGGAAACGATCGGTGGTGGTGACTTTTCACATTCAAGGTTCGATGGACATGGTCGTTTTTGGTTCCTACAAAGGTTTTTCCGGTCAAGGTTCCTCTAATGCTTCGGCTCCTAAGTTCTACAAAGAAAGGGTGTCTAACCCTAAGCCTCAAGGAGGAAATGGTGGTGGAAATGGATATTCGGTTCCCTCATGCCAAAAGTGTGGCAAGAGTCATTCGGGAAAATGATTGATGGGTATGGATAATTCTTTTGGTTGTGGTAAAAGTGGTCACCGCTTGAGAGATTTCCCATCTAGAATTGACAAGGGAAAAGATTGTAGGTAATCTCTACCTAGTAGTTCGGGTTCGAGTGCTCCAAAGAAAAACCAATTTTATGCTGTTCAAATTCAGCATGATTAAGATGGTTCTCTCGATGTTGTTACCGATATGTTCAAAGTCTTTCATCTTGACCTTTATGCTTTACTTGATTCCGGTGCTACTTTGTCTTTTATGGCGCCATATGTTGCTATGATATTTGATGTTTCTCCGGATATGTTGTTAGATCTTTTTTTGTTCTGCACTCCTATTGGTGAATCTAATGTAGCTAAGAGAGTCTAAAAAAATTTTCCCGTCTCCTTATTTCATAGAGTCACTTTTGTTGATCTTGTAGAACTTGATATGTTGGATTACGATGTTATTCTTGGTATGGATTGGCTCAATTCTTGCTATGCTTCTGTTAATTGTAAACCCCGAGTGGTAAAGTTTCAGTTTCCTAATGAGCCCGTCCTAGAGTTGAAAGGGGGAAATTATATGCCTAAGGGTCAGTTTGTTTCTTAACTTAAATCTCGGAAAATGATTTATAAGGGTTTCTTATTACATCTTGTTTGGGTTAGGGATACGGATTCAAAAACCCTTATTCTTGAGTCAGTCCCCATTGTAAATGAGTTTTTGGAAGTGTTTCCCAATAATTTACCCAGTGTTCCTCCCTAAAGGGAAATAGACTTCGGTATTGACGTTCTCCCAGATACATAACCTATCTCTATTCCTCCTTACCGTATGGCTCTAGCATAACTTAAGGAATTGAAGGAGAAATTGAAAGATTTGTTGGGTAAAGGCTTTATCCGACTAAGTATCTCTCCATGGGGCTCTCCAATGTTATTTGTTTGTAAGAAGGATGGTTCCCTTCGGATGTGTATTGATTACCAGTAATTGAACAACGTTAACAACAAGAATAAGTATCCTCTTTCAAGGATTGATGATTTGTTTGATCAACTCCATGAAGTATGTTATTTCTCTAAGACTGACCTCTGATTAAGTTATTACCAATTGAGAGTGAAAGAGAGTGACACTCTGAAGACGGCTTTTGGAATGCGATATTGTCATTATGAATTCTTGATAATATCGTTTGGTCTGACTAATGCTGCAGCCACATTCCTATATTTGATGAATAGAGTGTTTAGACTATATCTTGATATGTTTGTGATAGTGTTTATTGATGATATCTTGATTTAGTCTCGGAGTGAGGAGCATGCCGATCATTTGAGGATTGTGTTAAAAATTCGTAAGGATCGTGAGTTATATTCTAAGTTTAATGAATGCGAGTTTTGGTTGAGATCTGTGGCTTTTCTTGGTCACATTGTTTCTAGTAAAGGAATTGAGGTTAATCATAAGAAGACAGAGGCGGTTAAGAATTGGCCTATATCTCTATCTCCATCATACATTTGAAGTTTCTTGGGTTTGGCCGGTTATTATAGAAGGTTTGTGGAAGGTTTTTCTTCAATTTCCTCTCCATTGACCGCATTGACCCAAAAGAAGGTTAAGTTTTTATGTCGGAAGTATATGAAGAGAGTTTTCAAGAGTTGAAAGATAGGCTTACCTCTGCTCTAGTGTTGACTATACCAGAAGGCTCAGATGGGTTCATTGTATATTGTGATGCTTCAAGGATTAGATTAGGGTGTGTTCTTATGCAAAATGGAAAGTTATTGCTTATGCTTCAAGGCAAATTAAGATTCATGAAAAGAACTATGCCACCCATGATTTGGAATTAGCAGCACTTGTTTTTGCCTTAAAGATTCGGAGGCATTATTTGTATGTTGTCCATGTTGATGTCTTTACCAACCACAAAAGTTTGCAATATCTATTTAAGCAAAAGGATCTAAATCTTTGCCAAAGGAAGTGGCTTGAGTTGCTAAAGGATTACGACATGAGTGTCCTCTATCACCCCGGTAAGGCGAATGCAGTGGCGGATGCTCTTAGTCGACTATCAATAGGTAGTGTTGCACATGTGGAGGAAGATAAGAAGGAGCTAGTTTATGATGTGCATAGATTGGCCCAATTGGATGTTCGCTTGGTTGATTCTAATGATGGTGGAATAGTTGTTCATAATTGATCGAAATCACCTTTTGTGTCATATGTAAAAACTACGCAAAGTCTTGACCCAATTTTGGTTGAATTGAAAGAAGCTGTGCTTAAAAGGTTCATTAAGGCTTTCTCCCAAGAGGGAAATGGTGTGCTGAAATATCAAGGTCGTTTGTGTGATCCCAATGTTGATGACTTAAGGGAGCAAATTTTATCAGAAACCCATAGTTGTCAATATTCCATTCACCCGAGACCCACCAAGATGTACCATGACTTGCGGGAGGTCTATTGGTAGAATGGGATGAAGAAAGATATAGTAGAATTTGTGGTTAAGTGTCCTAATCATCAACAAGTGAAAGTTGAGCTTCAAAAGCCGGGAGGTTTGTCCCAAGATATTAGTATTCCTACTTTGAAGTGGAAGATTTTAATATGGACTTTATTGTTGGTTTACCCCACACTCCGCGGCAACATGACTTGATTTGGATTATTGTGGATTGTATGACCAAGTCGGCTCATTTCATTCCCGTCAAAGTTTCTTATATGGCGGAAGATTATGCTAAGTTGTATCTAAGTGAAATGGTTAGGTTGCATGGGGTGCCCCTATCCATCATCTCCGATCGTGGTTCCTAATTTACTTCTCATTTTTGGAATTCTTTCCAAAAAGGTCTTGGTATTATGTCAAGTTTAGTACGGGCGTTCTTCCTCAACCCGATGGACAAGCGGAGCATACTATCCAATCAATGGAAAATATGTTGAGAGATCGTGTGATTGATTACAAGGGTAATTCGGATGATCATTTGCCTTTGATTGAGTTTGCATAATATAATAGCTATCATTGAAGTATTGGTATGGCTCCATTTGAAGATGTTTATGGTAGGAGGTGTAGATCCCCCATAGGTTTGGTTGAAGTTGACGAGGTTTCTTTGATAGGTCAAAAATTGGTACATGAGGCTATGTCGAAAGTTTGCCTTATTAGAGAAAGGTTGAAAACGTCTCAAAGTCGAAAAATTCCTATGTCGACGTTAGAAGAAGAGATTTTGAATTTGATATTGATGATTGGGTTTACTTGAAAATTTCACCTATTAGGGTGAAATGAGGTTTGATAAGAAAGGGAAGCTTAGTCCTTGATATTTGGTCCTTATCAAGTGTTGAGACAGATAGGCAAGGTGGCTTATGAATTAGACTTGCCCTCCAAATTATCGTGGGTACATCCGGTGTTCCATGTGTCCTTATTGAAGAAGTGTATTGGAGATCCGACATCTATTGTTCTATTAGAGAATCTTGGTATAAAAGAAAGCCTTTCTTATGAAGAAGTTTCGGTTGAGATCTTGGACCGGCATGTTAGAAAGTTGAGGAACAAGGAAGTTGCATCCGTAAAGGTGTTGTGGAGGAATCAAATGGTTGAGGGTACCATTTGGGAGGCTGAGGCCGATATGATATCCATATATCCTCATCTCTTTCCCTCTGATCCTACTTTAGCTTGAGTTATTTAGCCCCTCAAGGTTCGTTCTTGCGGATTCATCTGTCCTAGTCATTCTCATGTTTCCTTATGCATGCATGTATGTTTTATGGAAAGAGTTTTTAAAATGGCTAAACCCATCAGTGGCCCCCTAAAGTTGGCACCAACTTTCACTTAGACAACTTAACTAAGCTTTGTTCATTTTAGACACCTCATGTCATACTCAACTGTGTCATTTTGACACTTTTTTAACAATCAGTCAAATATGTAAGGTGTGTGTAACACACTCGCCGATGACGTGTCAAAATGACAAATTAAATAAAAACACATGGCATATATATTAAAAATAATTCTAAAATATTGATTTTTTTAGTAGAAAAAAGAAGTGGCCAGTAACTAAATGACCTGTAGAATTTTTTGCACAAAAAAATAAAAAAATAAAATAACCCAACCCCTCCCAGATCATCTTCTTCGCCCCACCCACCCCAATCCCTCCCCACCCTCCCAGATCGTCTTCTCCGCTCTTCCCGCACTCTCCGAACATCTTCTCCACTTCTACCCACCCCAACCCCAACCCCTTCCCCACCCACATCATCTTCTCCACCCCTCTCCCACTCCACCCATCGTCTTCTTCAAGATTTGTGATTGAAGAGGATAAAGTGCTAACAATTAGTAGAAGTGATTAGTCATTGAATTTGTCTTAGGTTAACTATTATTCTAACTCAAATAGAATTACAAATACACACGTAATACTACTCAAAACTAAGTTGAGATTATTCATGATCCATGACTTTCCGCTGCTCTTCTTCTTTACGACCTTCTAATGTGATGAAATTCATTTTTTTGAGAAATCTGTTCATGTTGAAATTCATTTTTCTTGTCTGTAGTATCATCAAAATTGTTTCTCCATGGAAGGAGTTCAAGTTTTGGGAAATGGTGGTTGAAAAATTTGAAAGAAAATGAAAATAAAATGATTAAATGAGTCTTTCATGCGCTGATATTGAGTGTGTTGCACTAACTATGCCATGTCAGCAAAAAGTGTAAAAATGACACAGCGGGACATGACATGAAGTATCTAAAATGAATAAGCTTAGTTGAGGTGTCTTAGTGAAAAATGGTGCCAACTTTAAGGGGCTACCGATGGGTTCAGCCTTTTTAAAATATATGTTAGCTTGGAAACGATTCTCTTTGATTATGTGCATTCATGTGGGGTTGTTAAATCTCTTCCCCTACCCTCTTTATGTTGCCTTGAGTTCCATTCGAGGATGAACGTTCCCAAGGGAGAGATATTGTAACACCTCATATTTTGAAAAGGGAAAAGGTTGCATGAATTTTGTCTACTAGTTCAGGTCTACGAGACAAATCTACTGTTCATACAACTTTCTATAGGTCGTAGACCAGTCTCACAGATGTAATACCCCTAGCTTCCAAAGAATGAAATGCAGAATTTAACTGAAGGCAGTGACCTACGGAGGCCAACTACGGGCCGTAGAAGGAGTGACGGGCCGTAGGTAGGGAACCGTCGATGGCACTGTGCACTTTCAGGATTTCTATGTTTCTGAACTTTGACCTACGGAGATGCAGGACGGATCCTTGGTTGATTGACGGTCCGTAGATATGTCTCATAGGTGTCCCCCAGACTTAGTCAAATTCTTGAACCTGAAGTAGTGTCTACGGTTTCCATGTACGTTCTGTCAAAGGACCCACGAGTCATACATTGGAGTCATCGTTCCAGGGTCCCAAATGCATATTCTCTAAATCTTTTGACGGAGGAACAGGACGGTCCGTCAATAGATGTAAGGACCGTAGATCCTGTCCGTAGATTGGCCCCGACTGTTTTTTAATTAAGGGCTTTTTGGTATTTTCCCTAATTCTTTACCTATTAAGCTAAGTCGGTTATACCCTTAATCTAAGACCTATTAATACTTTCTAAGCCTAATTTCTTTCATTCTAACTCATTCCTAAACTCTCCTCTCAAATATTTCTCTCTCTAAAAGAAAGCTCTCAACTCTCAAGAAAGAAGAAGAAAGCTTGAATCCTCCATTGAAGACCTTCAATCTTCTCAAATTTCTTGTTGATTTCTTTGAGGTATGGTAGTGTTCACCAGTAGGAGTCCTTTCCTCCAATGGGTCCTCTCTCTTCTTCATGATCTTCAAAGGTTTACTCTAATCCAATTGAATTAGGGTTTCGATCAATCATTGTGGGTTCATCAATTCTAATTTCAATTGTTGATTTTATGATTGGTAGTGCACAATCTAGCGTGATAAAGTAACTTAGTGCACGAATTAGCATGAATTACATAATTTGATGTAAAGATTGCATTAACCCCCATGATCCCAAGTTAATTCTCCCCAATTTGATAATCTATGCTTTCATTGTTGGGTTGAGCTAAGATATGATGAAGTTTATGAATTCTTCATAAAATCAAGCATGAATTATGAATGAATTGAGGATAATCTTATGAATTTAGCATGATCAAGTCAAAAGCAAGATTTTCCTCTATTATGTGAGTTCCTTCAAGTATGGGTAAATTGTCCTAATTATGGCTTTCTAAGCATGAACTTGCATTAATTTGCATGATATGAGTTGAACTTTCATGAACCCATATGAACTCTATGATCTATGAAATATGAGCATGATGAACTAAGTAAAGATAAAGCTAATGAACTTATGCATGTCTCATATGAAGTTGATAATGGGTTAAGGGGTGTTTTGATAGTAAAGTACCAAAGTTATGATTCGATGATGTTATGGTTGAGTGGTGAAAGATTTTCTCACGTAATTCTCCCAACAGTACTAATAGATAAACAAGAGGTGATTACTCATGTTCTTAAGGAGCTATTCTAATGAATGAAGGGACAAGAGGCGATTACCCATGTACCCTAATGTAGACAAAGCGGCGATTACCCAAGTCTACCAATAATGAGCTTATGACTAATGTAGACGAGAGGCGATTACCCATGTCTACCTAAGATAAAATAAACTATGATTAATCCGTGGGAAGTATGCTTAGTACCGAGTGGACAAGTGGCGATTACCCATGTCCCATAACCTATGTGTGACCATAGGGTGATGGTCTATGATAGACACTAGCTCGTGGATCCATATAAGCTAAGAAGTTCATGGTCTTACCTTGGCAAGTAGGACACCTCTTTTTGGTGTGGGGTAGACACCGGATTCCATGTTGATAGCTCACATGGTCTGAAATGTCGATTAACGCTTTTCGTCACAAGTTAATGAACAAGTGTTCTCATGATGAAGTAAAGAAAATAAAGAAAGATGATTTAGCTTTCTTTGGCCTTGATATATGCTTTATGTTTCATATTTCTCATGTTTATCATGTTTTTAGCTTGGCCATCGCATGTCATGATTATGTGTCTCTCTAGAGCACGATTTATGTGTTTATGTGCATTGCTATCATACTTAATACTTAATTATGCTAACGCATACTTTTGCCTACATTAACTTATTTGGTGTAGGACGTGATGATTCACCTTCCACTCGTGGCTAGAGCTTCAATAGGGAGTTGATAGAAGACTTGGTGAGTCCTCATCCATCCGAGGAAATAGCCTAGCTCTTATTTCTTTTTCATGTATTTCCTTTCAGATTTTTGATTGCATTGGGTTACATCCCAACTTTACTTTCTATGATAGATGGGCTTTGAGACATGAGATGTAGACTTCTGTTGTTTCTTTAAAAATCTTTGATATGAAATTCTCTTTCGAACTTTTATTCTCTATTATCTTGTATGTAATGTATGCTAAGTGGCTTGTATGAGGCCTCTCGGGGTGTTGTACACCATGTCACATCTAGGAGGTACCTTAGGTCATGAAAAACTTGGTATTCAGAGCACAAGGTTTTAGAAAGATCCTAGGATGTCTCATAAGCTGCGTCAAGTAGAGTCTTGTTCATGAGTGTGAAGCGCGCCACATTTATGAATGAGAGGCTATAAGACGTTTAAGAAATTCCACTTCTTTCATTACTCTTAAGTCGTGCCATAGAGTTTAATTCTATATATCTCTCTCCTAATCCCTACCCTACACGTTTTAGGATATGGCGACCCGAAGAGCTTATGCTAGAAGAAACATGGGAGAGAATGTGGAACAAAAAGCTCCTCCTCAAGCTACTCAAGTTCCGGCCGACCCTTTGGCGGAACAAGTGACTAATGCGGAGTTTAGGGCTGCTTTCCAAGTGTTGGCTCAAGCCGTGACGGCTCAAGCCAATAGAGAGGTGGTGGCTCCCTTGAACCCAAATGTGGGTATGGCGGCATCAAGAGTGAGGGACTTTACAAGGATGAATCCTCTGAAATTCCATGGCTCTAAGGTTGAGGAAGATCCTCAAGAATTCATTGATGAAGTATACAAGGTGCTGATGATTATGGGTGTGACGCCAGAAGAGAAAGCGAAATTGGCTGCTTATCAACTCAAGGGTGTTGCCCAAATTTGGTTCAATCTATGAAAGAGTGAGACGGCAGTTAATAAGGGTCCTCTTGATTGGGAGAAATTCAAGGTTGCTTTTCCCTGATAGGTTCTTTCCCCTTGAAATGAGGGAGGCAAAGGTGCTTGAGTTCATCAATCTTCGACAAGGAAATATGAGTGTGAAAGAGTATGCTTTGAAGTTCACACAATTGTCTCGATATGCCCCTTCCATAGTTGCCGATCTAGGGCAAGAATAAGTAAGTTTGTTTTGGGGGTGTCCGAAATGTTGGTTAAAGAATGCCACACCGCTATGCTTGTTAATGATATGGACATTTCTCGTCTCATGGTGTATGCTCAACAAATTGAGGAAGAAAAGCTCAAGGAAAGGTCTAGAGAGACTAAGATGGCTAGGACCGGTGATGGTAACTTCTCGCACTCAAGGTCCAATGGACATGGTCGTCCTAGATTTTTACAAAGGTTCTCTAACCAAGGCTCATCCAATGTTCCTCCTAAGTTCAACAAAGATAGGGTGTCTAACCCTAAGCCTCAAGGAGGAAATGGTGGTGGTTCTTCTTTGTCTACTTGTCCTATGTGTGGGAGAAAGCATAAGGGTAAATGTCTAGCCGGTTCTAATGCATGCTTTGGTTGTGGTAAGATGGATCACAAGATAAGGGATTGCCCCGTAGCGGCTCAAAATGAAGAGGATAACTGTCAATGCGTTCAATCCAAAAATCTTTCAAGTTATAGTGGGAATCAGAAGCAAAATCGATGTTATGCACTTCAGGCTCATCATGAGCAAGAGAGCTCTCCTGATGTGGTTACCGGTATGTTAAGAGTTTTCTATTTTGATGTTTATGCTTTGCTTGATCCCGGTGCTACCTTGTCTTTTGTGACGCCATATGTGGCTATGAGGTTTGATGTTGTTCCGAATGTATTGCTAGATCCTTTTCGTGTCTCTAGTACTATTGGAGAATCTATCATGGCTAAGAGAGTTTATAGAGATTGTCCCGTCTCCTTATCCCATAGAGTCACTCATGCTGTTCTTGTAGAGCTTGATATGCTAGATTTTGATGTTATTCTTGGAATGGATTGGCTTCATGCTTGTTACGCCTCTACTGATTGTAGGACCCGAATGGTCAAGTTTAAGTTTCCAAATGAGCTTATCCTAGAGTGGAAGGGGGGAAATTCTATGTTTCGAGGTCAATTTGTTTCTTATCTAAAAGCTAGTAAGATGATCTCTAAGGGGTGCATTTACCATCTTGTTAGGGTGAGGGATATGTATTCCGAGACCCCTACTCTTGAGTCGGTCCCCGTTGTTAATGAGTTTCCGGAAGTGTTTCCCGATGACTTGCCCAGTATTCCTCCCGAAAGGGAAATAGACTTTGGTATTGACCTTCTCTCAAATGCACAACCTATTTCTATTCCTCCTTATAGAATGGCTCCGGTGGAACTTAAGGAACTAAAAGAGCAGTTGAAAGACTTGTTGGATAAGGGTTTAATCCGGTCAAGTATTTCTCCATGGGGTGCTCCGATCTTGTTTGTAAGGAAGTAAGACGGTTCACTCCGTATGTGTATCGACTATCGCCAATTGAACAAGGTTACCATTAAGAATAAGTATCCTCTACCAAGGATAGATGACTTGTTTGATCAACTTCAAGGGGCTAGTTATTTCTCTAAAATCGACCTTCGTTCGGGCTATCACAAAACTAAGGGTGAAGGAAGATGATATTCCAAAAATGGCTTTCCAGACTAGGTATGGTCACTACAAGTTGTTGGTGATGTTGTTTGGGTTGACTAATGCTCCGGATGCATTTATGGACTTGATGAATAGAGTGTTTAAGCAATACCTTGACATGTTTGTGATTGCGTTTATTGATGATATTTTGATCTACTCGAAGAATGAGGGTGAACATGTTAATCATTTGAGGATTGTGTTACAAGTCCTCAAGGACCAACAACTCTTTGCGAAGTTTAGTAATTGTGAGTTTTTTTTAAGGTCTGTGGCTTTTCTTGGTCACATTGTTTCCGGTAAGGGCATTAAGGTAGATCCTAAGAAGACGGACGCGGTTAAGAATTGGCCTAGACCTCTATCACCTTCGGATATCCGTAGTTTCTTGGGCTTAACCAGTTATTATAGGAGGTTTGTTGAAGGATTTTCATCTATTGCTTCTCATTGACGGCTTTGACTCAAAAGAAGGTTAAGTTCGTATGGTCCGAGGCATGTGAGAAGAGTTTCCAAGAATTGAATGATCGACTTACTTTGGCTCCAATATTGACTCTACCGGAAGGATCCGATTGTGATGCCTCGAGAATTGGGCTAGGATGTGTTCTTATGCAAAACGGGAAAATCATTGCTTATGCCTCAAGGCAACTTAAGGTGCACGAAAAGAACTATCCTACTCATGACTTGGAATTAGCGGCGGTTGTGTTTTCTTTTAAAATATGGCGACATTATTTGTATGGGGTACATGTAGATGTCTTCACCGACCATAAGATTTTGCAACATGTGTTTAAACAGAAAGATTTGAATCTCCGTCAAAGAAGGTGGCTCGAGTTGTTAAAAGACTATGATATGAGTTTTTTCTATCACCCCGGTAAGGCTAACGTGGTGGCGGATGCTCTTAGTCTATTATCTATGGGTAGTGATGCTCATGTTGAAGATGGTAAGAAAGAGTTGGTTCGCGATGTCCATAGATTGGCTCGATTGAGTGTTAGATTGGTTGATTCTACTAAAGGTGGTGTTACGGTTCATAATGGTTCCGAATCCTCTTTTGTGCATGATGTGAAAGCTAAACAAGATCTTGATCCTAACTTCGTTGAACTAAAGGAAGCGGTGTCCATAGAGGTTTTCTCCCAAGGGGGAGATAGTGTGCTTCGATATCAAGGTCGTTTGTGTGTTCCCAATGTAGAGGGTTTAAGAGAGAAAATTTTATTGGAAGCCCATTGTCTCGATATTCCATCTACCCAGGAGCTACCAAAATGTACCGTGATTTGCGGGAAATTTATTGGTGGAATGGAATGAAGAAAGATATTGCAGAGTTTGTGGCTAAGTGTCATAATTGTCAACAAGTGAAAGTTAAGCATCAAAGGCCGGGAGGTTTGACCCAAGATATTAGTATTCCTACATGGAAGTGGAAAGATGTGAATATAGATTTTATTGTGGGTCTGCCTCGCACGAGGCGGCAATACGATTCGATTTGGGTTGTTGTTGATAGAATGACGAAGTCGGCCCATTCCATTCCCATCAAGACTTCTTATTCGGCGGAGGATTATGCTAAGTTGTATTTGAGGGAGATGGTTAGGCTGCATGTAGTGCTTTTATCCATCATCTCCGATCGTGGTGAACAATTTACTTCTAAATTTTGGAAGTCGTTCCAAAAGGGTCTTGGTACCCGTGTTAAGCTTAGTACAACCTTTCATCTCAAAACCGATGGGCAAGCAGAACGTACTATTAAGACCTTGGAGGATATGTTGAGAGCATGTGTAATTGATTTCAAGGGTACTTGGGATGATCACTTGCCTTTGATTGAGTTTGCTTATAACAATAGCTACCATTCTAGTATTGGTAGGGCTCCATTTGAGGATCTCTATGGTAGGAGGTGTAGATCTCCTATAGGTTGGTTTGAAGTTGGTGAAGTTGCTTGGATAGGCCCGGAGTTGGTGCATGAGGCTATGGAGAAAGTTCGACTTATTAGGGAGAGGTTGAAAATGGCTCTAAGTCGAACAAGTCCTATGCCGATGTTAGGAGAAGAGAATTAGAATTCGATGTGGATGATTGGGTTTACTTGAAAATCTCACCCATGAAGGGTGCAATGAGATTTGGGAAGAAAGGGAAGCTTAGTCCCCGTTATGTAGGCCCATATCAGATCTTGAGACGTGTTGGTAAGGTTGCTTATGAGCTTGACTTGCCTAATTATTTGGCATCTGTGCATCCAGTTTTCCATGTCTCATTATTGAAGAAGTGTGTTGGTGATCCGACCACTATAGTGCCATTAGAGAATCTTGGCATAAAGGATAGTCTTTCTTATGAAGAGGTCCCGGTTGAGATTTTAGACCGGCGAGTCCGGAAGTTAAGAAATAAGGAAGTTGCTTCCGTGAAAGTTCTATGGAGGAATCAATTGGTTGAGGGTGCTACTCGGGAGGCCGAGGCCGATATGATGTCTCGGTATCCTCATCTCTTTCCTTCCGATCCTACTCTAGCTTGAGGTATCTTGATCCTCATGGTTCATTCTTTTGGTCTCATGTGTCATAGTTGATTTCCATGATTCCTTGATTATGCATGTTCATGAAAGAGTCTTATATGATTATGTACATTGAGTATGTGTTGGATAAAGTTTTCATGAAATCATTTATTGAGCATGCTTTAGCTTGGAGTTGATGTTTCCTCCTCCGATATGTGCAATTATGTGATTATGTGTTAGGTTGGGTTGTTAGTCTGTGTCTTCTACCCTTCTCATGATGTCTTAATTCTCATTCAAGGATGAATGTTCTCAAGGGGGAGATATTGTAATATCCCTAGCTTCCAAAGAATGAAATGCAGAATTTAACTGAAGGCAGTGACCTAGGAGGCCACCTACGGACCGTAGAAGCAGTGACGGGCCTTAGGTTGGGAACCGTCGATGGCACTGTGAACTTTCAGGATTTCTAAGTTTTTGAACTTTGACCTACGGAGCTGCAGGACGGGTCGTAGGTTGATTGACTGTCCATAGATATGTCTCGTAGGTGTCCCCCAGACTTAGTCAAATACTTGAACCTGAAGTAGTGATCTACGGTTTCCATGTATGGTCCGTCAAACGACCCACGAGCCGTACATTCGAGTCGTCGTTCCAAGGTCCCAAATGCATATTACCTGAATCTTTTGACGGAGGAACAGGACGGTCCGTCAATTGATGTACGGACCGTATATCCTGTCTGTCGATTGGCCCCAATAGTTTTTAATTAAGGGTTCTTTGGTATTTTCCCTAATTGTTTAACTATTAAGCTAAGTCGGTTATACCCTTAATCTAAGACCTATAAATACTTTCTAAGCCTAATTTCTTTCATTCTAACTCATTCCTAAGCTCTCCTCTCAAATATTTCTCTCTCTAAAAGAAACCCTCTCAACTCTCAAGGAAGAAGAAGAAAGCTTGAATCCTCCATTGAAGACCTTCAATCTTCTCCAATTTCTTGTGGATTTCTTTAAGGTATGGTAGTGTCCACCATTAGGAGTCCTTTCCTCCAATGGGTCCTCTCTCTTCTTCATGATCTTCAAAGGTTTACTCTAATCCAATTGAATTAGGGTTTCGATCAATCATTGTGGGTTCATCAATTCTAATTTCAATTGTTGATTTTATGATTGGTAGTGCACAATCTAGCGTGATAAAGTAACTTAGTGCACGAATTAGCATGAATTACATAATTTGATGTAAAGATTGCATTAACCCCCATGATCCCAAGTTAATTCTCCCCAATTTGATAATCTATGCTTTCATTGTTGGGTTGAGCTAAGATATGATGAAGTTTATGAATTCTTCATAAAATCAAGCATGAATTATGAATGAATTGAGGATAATCTTATGAATTTAGCATGATCAAGTCAAAAGCAAGATTTTCCTCTATTATGTGAGTTCCTTCAAGTATGGGTAAATTGTCCTAATTATGGCTTTCTAAGCATGAACTTGCATTAATTTGCATGATATGAGTTGAACTTTCATGAACCCATATGAACTCTATGATCTATGAAATATGAGCATGATGAACTAAGTAAAGATAAAGCTAATGAACTTATGCATGTCTCATATGAAGTTGATAATGAGTTAAGGGGTGTTTTGATAGTAAAGTACCAAAGTTATGATTCGATGATGTTATGGTTGAGTGGTGAAAGATTTTCTCACGTAATTCTCCCAACAGTACTAATAGATAAACAAGAGGTGATTACTCATGTTCTTAAGGAGCTATTCTAATGAATGAAGGGACAAGAGGCGATTACCCATGTACCCTAATGTAGACAAAGCGGCGATTACCCAAGTCTACCAATAATGAGCTTATGACTAATGTAGACGAGAGGCGATTACCCATGTCTACCTAAGATAAAATAAACTATGATTAATCCGTGGGAAGTATGCTTAGTACCGAGTGGATAAGTGGCGATTACCCATGTCCCATAACCTATGTGTGACCATAGGGTGATGGTCTATGATAGACACTAGCTCGTGGATCCATATAAGCTAAGAAGTTCATGGTCTTACCTTGGCAAGTAGGACACCTCTTTTCAGTGTGGGGTAGACACCGGATTCCATGTTGATAGCCCACATGGTCTTATATGTTGGTTAAGGCTTTTCCCCACAAGTTAATGAACAAGTGTTCTCATGATGAAGTAAAGAAAAGAAAGAAAGAAAGATGATTTAGCTTGCTTTGGCCTTGATATATGCTTTATGTTTCATATTTCTCATGTTTATCATGTTTTTAGCTTGGCCATCGAATGTCATGATTATGTCTCTCTCTCTAGCATGATTTATGTGTTTATGTGCATTGCTATCATACTTAGTACTTAATTGTGCTAACACATTCTTTTGCATACATTAACTTCTTTGGTGTAGGAAGTGGCGATTCACCTTCCCCTCGTGGCTAGAGCTTCAATAGGGAGTTGATAGAAGACTTGGTGAGTCCTCATCCATCCGAGGAAATAGTCTAGCTCTTATTTCTTTTTCATGTATTTCCTTTCAGATTTTTGGATTGTATTGGGTTACATCCCAACTTTACTTTCTATGATAGATGAGCTTTGAGACATGAGATGTAGACTTCTGTTGTTTCTTTAAAAATCTTTGATATGAAATTCTCTTTCGAACTTTTATTCTCTATTATCTTGTATGTAATGTATGCTAAGTGGCTTGTATGAGGCCTCTCGGGGTCTTGTACGCCATCTCACATCTAGGGGGTACCTTGGGTCGTGATAATAGAAAGGGAGAAAATAATTTTTGAAAAATCTAGTTTCTGAACTTTTCAATGGGTGAACAGGATCGTCCATCGAATGGTCTACGAGTCGTAGATAGGACTCGTAGGAAGCTCCCAGACTTAGTGAAAGTTTAAAGGTCAAAAGGGTGCCAAAATTAATGCTTCTGAACTTTTTTACGGTTGACCAGGACGATCCGTAGAAATTATTTCAAATCGTAGAAGGGTTTGGCAGTTATTTTTAAGGTGGGTTTGGGTCTTTTCCTAAATGTTTTAAGCCTATGCTATATCGTATTGGTCTCTATCCTAGGCCCTATAAAAAGACTTTATGTCCTAAATCTACCCACTTTAAACCCATTATCCTATTTTCCCCAAAATTCCCTCTTAATCTAAGAAAAAAGAAGAAGCTAGGGTTCACTCCAAGGTCTTCAATTCACCATTAATATTGGGCTTTGAGTAGCAAGGTATGTGGGTATTCACCCATGGAGTCCATTCCTCCATGGGGTCCCCAAGGTTTTCAGTTTCTCAATCCAATTTTAATTGATGAAATTAGAGCTCTTCTTAATTCTCCATGGGTTCTATTCAATTATGATTCAATGGTTGTTTTTCAATCTTCTTTTGCATGATTTAGTGTAATTACATGATATTGAGTTGAAATCGTATGAACCCATGCGTGATCCATGATTCTTTACTATGAACTTGTGAAGAACTCATTAACCTTAGAACTATGAATTTTGAAGGATGATGCATGTCTTATGAAAATGATGTTGTTGATGATAGGGTGCTTTTAGATTAAAGTATCGATGTTGTTTTGAAAGGTTTGCTCACATACGAATACGATCATGATGTATTTCTCACATATCGATTCACATTGGTGAAAGGTTTTCTCATCTATGCATGAATTGTGTTTTAAGGAACTATTCTATGTTTAGATTTTAAAGATATGGATTGGTATTGATCATTTCCCTTCCTATGTTATAATGATATTTGACTTTTATCAATTCTTTTGAGATTTAAACTTAGCATCGAGAGGATTTGAGGTGGAGGCTCAAATAGAGTAGTCTCTAGTAGCAACCTCTAGTCCCTAACTAAGTACCCCAGTAGGATTGTCTTAAATGACCTAGCTAGTGGATCCACTTTAGGAAAAGATGATGTGTACAGATGCTACCTTGGCAAGTAGAATCCATTTCTTTCGGTATGAGGGATATACCGGATTCCATGACATAGCTCTCATGGTCTTATTGTTGGTTAAAGATAATACTTCACAAAACGAGTATGTTTCTGCAAAGTTTTCTTATATCGCTTATTTTGAATGTGTTGACCATATTTATGAGTCATGTGTTATTGTTTCTTTAAGGCTTCCAAATATTCAAATATTGGTCATGCATTACATGTTTAAGCTATCTATGTCATCATGTCTATTTATACATATTGCCGCATACTTAGCACATTTCATGTATTAATGCATACTTGTGCCTACATTGTTTCACTAATGTAGGGTCTCGCGCATCTACCTCTCACGCTCGTAGCTAGTTGATCATTCTACCGGATTTAAAAGTTGGTGAGTCCTCATGTTCCGAGGACTGAGACACATTTACTTTCTTTATGTCTTTCTAGTTTTCGGATGATATATGATGTGTATGGGTTACATCCTAACCAATCCTTTTGATTTTTAGATGGCTTGTTCAGACTATGTTAGACTTCCGCTTTGTCAAACTTTTTTATGATATAAGATTGCTACTTTTGAAATTTTTATTTCTATTATCTTGTATGATGTATGCTAAGTGGCTTGTGTGGGGCCTTTCAGAGTTCTATACATCATGTTATACCTAGAGTATATTTTGGGTTGTGAAAGTTGGGTTGTCAGTTTCTCCCATACTTTATTCATGCTAGCTCGAGTCCTATTCGAGGATGAATGTTCCCAAGGAGGAGATATTGTAACACCTCGAAAGTTTGAAAGTCGAAAAGGAAAGGAAAAAATACAGAAATTTCACTAAACCGGGTTCTACGAGTCCAACCTACAAACCGTAGGTAGTCCTACGGGCCTTAGGAAGGAATTTGTATACCTAGAGATTGGGTTTTGGAAAATTAAGTTTCTAAAGTTTGACCTACTACTTGACATGACAAGTCGTATGAGTTTCGACGTGCCATAAATGGCACTCATAGGATTGATTTAGAGATTTAATTTAGGACCTTAGACATATGAAAGGAAATGAAGGTTCGTAGTTGGTTCTATGAATTGTAGAAAGGTCCCGTAAAACTGTTCCAGACTTAGTAAAATTTTGGTGTGAAATTTTCATTCTACGGATGAGGTCTATGAACCGTAGAAAGTTTGATGGACCATAGAATGGTCACGTGGGAAATGATTAAATTTTTTGGGTTTCTGAAGTTCGTTCTACGGTTCACTAGGACGGACCGTAGGTCACAACTTCAGGGCTGTCTGGCAGTTATTTTTAAAGGGTATTTTTGGTTTTTACTATACATTTAATGCCTATACTACATCGTTTCACCCCTAATTCTATGCCCTATAACTACCCCTCACCCCTTGAAAGTTCCCCAACTCTCTCATCCAATCAAATCCCCAAATCCTCTCCAAGGTTTTCTTCAAAATCTTCTCTCTAGATAAAGGAAGAAGAAGCTAGGCTTCTTCAAGTTCAAGTCTCCTTTCTTCACCAATTGCTTAGGGCTTCAAGAATAAGATATGTAGGAAGTTCATCAATGGGTTCCATTTGAGTCCTCAAAGATTCTTCAATTCTCCAATTCAATTTCAATCAAATTTGTTAGGGTTCCATTCAATTCCTCATGGATTCTTTTTTTATGGATTTAATTGTTTGAATTTGATCATATTATGATTATTTAGATTCAATTACATGCTTTCCAATCAATTCCATAAGAACCCATGCATTAATCATGCTTTTGACTATGAATCCTAATTTGTATGAATTTGAAGAAAAGTTATGATGCTATGAATGATGTTTTCTTGAACTTATGCATGATTTATGATCTATGTTGTTTTAAGATGAGCATCAATGAAATAGTGAAAGGATTTTCTCAAATATTGAGGAATCATGGCTTGGTAAAAGGTTTTCTCACTTAGACTTGATTCAAGATTTAATGAGCTACTCTATGATATTTTTAACTTAGATTAGTAACTTAATTGTGTTTTTCCATAGATGATAATATGTTTATGAATATGACTATTCCGGTAGGATTTAACTGAGCACCGAGAGACTTTGAGGTGGAGGCTCAAATAGGGTAGTCTCTAGTAGCAACCTCTAGTTCCAAACTATGTGCCCCCATTGGTTTGCCGTAAATTGCCTAGCTAGTGGATCCAAATATAGCATATGATATGATACAGAGTTCTACCTTGGCAAGTAGACTCTCCCTTCTTGATGTAGGAGTTACATCGAATTCCATGTTATAGCTCGCATGATCTATTGTCGATTAAAGCTAACATCCCACAAAATGAACTAAGTTTCCTTCAAATTGTTTTATGAAGTTTTCCTTATGATTTAAGATGCACTGACCATGTTCATGATTTACGATTCTACTTAAATGATTTTTGTATGTTTAGCTTTGTCATGCACATCATGTTTTCGATTATGCTTCGTATGATCATGACTCGTGTTTTATTGCATTCCCCTCAAACTTAGTACGTTCCATGTACTAATACATACTTGTCCCTACATTATTTTACTAATGTAGGGAATGACGATTCCTCTCCCTCCGTTCGTGGCTAATTGATCATTAGTGACTTGAAGATCAAGAGTTGGTGAGTCCTCATGTTACGAGACCATGTAACTTTTATTGCTTTCACGTGTCTTTTTTGTTTTGGATATTCTACGTGGTGAACAGGTTACGTCTCGACCACTCCTTTTGTTGTAATAGATGGCTTGTCAAGACTATGATAGACTTCTGCTTTTAAGTGTCATTCTTTCCTTCTTTTGAGATGTTTTGCTTTTCTCTATAATGTTGTGTATATTATACGTCAAGTGGCTTGTGTAGGGCCTTTCCAGATCTTATACGACATGTCACGTCTAGGGTGTACTTTGGTTTGTGACATGATGAATTATCATCATTGATAAAAGAGTATAAAACATGTATATATTCATTGGTTTGGTGAATATTCCTCGTGTGTGATTGGAATTTTTGGGCTAGAATTGGTCTACTTCTTTTAGCAGCTTAGTGTTAATGATTGTTCCATTCTTTATTGTTGATAACCAATAATTTTGTTCTATAATTAATTACTCACATTTAATAGGTTTATGAGGATGTTTATCAATTCTATGTTATGGAAACCGTAAAGAAAAGACTATACAATCTAATTAATACTTAGACATATCAATTTAGATATGCTCACAATAGTTATAGAAAGTATTCTATTATATTGATTGTGACTTGCAGAATTTTCTAATTGTTACTAGGATTTTCATACTCCTTTAGTTTTATCTTTTCATTTAGTTCACTGAATTATTTATTAAAGTAGAGAATTAGTTAAAAGTGTAAAGAATTTGGTACTGGAGTAGGAAGAAAATTTAACGAGATCTAAGTTATGCCTAATAGAATGCATGTTTCCTTTCAGATTATGGTTTAAACTTAATTTCGTTTATATGTAGAAAATATTCTCTCTGGACAGAAAGTATGAAACTCCATTCTATTTTGTAAAAAGTTTCAGCTTGACAATCAACATAACATACATTACCTTATAAAAAGAAAAGGGGCTCACCTTAATATGTAAATGTATATATTGATTTATAGGGCTCTGATTTATAGTTAGAAGTACATATTGATTAATGGGGCTCTGTTTTGTAGCTTAGAGTATCCTTAGAGATATAAATGTTATTGAATACTGATTTAACAACTTTGAGTATGTACACAGTGACTAATCATAAGAAAGTTTACATCTATTATTCATATAAGCTTATATTTTATTATTCCATTTATAATTTTTTATTTAAATTTTTAGTTTAATAATATTGACATTATCTTTTTAAAATAGTGTACTACATGGTTTTACATTCACGTGCAAGGCACATGTATCAAAATTAGTTAGTGTAATAAAGCTAAAATTGGAGGAATATTTATAAAATTATTCCTTAATTTATTTATTTACTAAATTAAAACAAGTAATTATAATAAATTGCATTAACTTGATATAAATTGACAGTGAATTAATAGTCAATTTAATGTTTTATGAAATCACGTAATCATATTAAATCAAATTAGTTTGACATAAATTGATGGAGAATAAATATTGAATTAATATTGCAATATTAAATTCAACTCAGATTACATACTAGATTTGGAGTTTCCTAGAAATAAACCTTCCATTTTTTGTTGCCTCTTTGCAAATTATTGATTTCATCATTCAAAAATTTATAAAGAGAGCAAAAAGGGGGGAAATCGCGAACATATCTGACAGAATCGCACGTGATCGTCTTGCTAAGGAGCGTAAATCATGGAGGAAGGATCACTCACATGTCTTATGTACCCTTTCATTTTTTCCCTACTTTTTGTGTAACTTTTTTTTTACTTTACTGATGCACGCTAATGGGTTCTCATGATCTGATGATTTGATGGGTCAGATAACTTTATGGGTCTCTTCTCTTTTTTCCTTAGCCTTTTTTGGCCAGGCAAGAAACTAGTCCAAATGGGTTTGTCAATTGGATGATGTGGGATCATTCTTTCCCTGGAAAATTTGTGGTGAGTAAATTTTCTTGCTTTCTTCACTATCTATTTCAAATTTTCTCCTTTTGTAATTTTTGTAGGGATGGTTTATTACTAGTGAAAATGGTAAAGTTAGAATTTTTCTGATATTCTTTCTGAAAAATGGCTTGTATACATACAAATTAATCATGAAAATTAATAAAAGAGTGTCCACATGTGTGACCTCGCTCACATTTTCTGCTTCAAGACCAAATAAAGGAGGAGGGTTGAGCAAAGCTGGTAGCCATTGTGAAATGTGCTAATTCATGATGGATTCTCAAAATTGATAAAAGAGTGTAAAACATGTATATATTTGGTGTTTTGGTGAAAAATCCTCGTTTGTGATTGGAAATTTTGGGCTAGAATTGGTCTACTTCTTTTACCAGCTTATTAGTGATCATTGTTCCCTTCTTTGTTGTTGATAACCAGTAATTTTTGCTATAATTACCCATATTTCATAGTTTATGAGGATGTTTATCAATTATATGCTACGTGAACCGTGAAGAAAAGATTGTACAGTCTAATTAATTCTTAGACACATCAATTTTGATATTCTCGCAACAGTTATAGAAAGTAATCTATTATATATTGATTGTGACTTGCAGAGTTTTCTTATTGTTGCTAGGATTTTCGAACTCCTTTAGTTTTATCTTTTGATTTTGTTCACTGAATAATTCATTAAAGTAGATAATTAGTTAAAAGTGAAAAGAATTTGGTAACTAGAGTAGAAAGTTTAACGAGATCTAAGTTATGTCTAATAGATTGCATGTTTACTTTCATGATTCTAGGTTATCCTTAATTTCGTCTATATGTAGAAAATATTCTCTCTGATAGAAAGTATGAAACTTCATTTTATTTTGTAAACAATTTTAGCTTGACAATCAATATAACGTACATTACCTTATAAAAATAAAAGGGGTTCACCTTAATATGTAAATGTATATATTGATTTATAGGGATCTGATTCATAGTAAGATACTATATAATGATTTATATGGCTCTATTTTGTATCCTAGACTATCCTCATAAATATAAACGTTATTAAATATTTATTTCACTACTTTAAGTGTCTACATGGTAACTAATCATTAGAAAGTTTACATCCATTATTGATATAAATTTATATTTTATTACTCCATTTATATTCATTTACTTATATTCTTAGTTTAATAATATTGACTCTATTTTTAAAAATAGTGTACTACATGGGTTTATATTCACGTGCAATGCACATGTATCAAAACTAGTTACCGTAATAAAGATGAAATTGGAGAGATATTTATGAAATTATTCCTTAATTAATTTATATATTTACTTTATTAAAGCACGTATAATAAATCAAAATAATTTAATATAAATTGACAATGAATTAATAGTCAATTTAATGTTTTATGAAATCAGGTAATTATAACAAATTGAATTAGTTTGACATAAATTGATGAAGAAGAAATATTGAATTTATATTGTAATATTAAACCCAACTCAAATTACATACTAAAATAAAAATTGGAGTTACCTTGAAAAAAAAAGCATTCATTTTCCAACTCCTCTCTGCAAATTCTTGATTTAATCCTTCAAAATTTATAAAGAGAGAAAAAAGGAGGAAAATCGCAAACATGTCTAACGGAATCGCACGTGGTCGTCTTGCCGAGGAGTGCAAATCATGGAGAAAGTATGACCCACATGTATATTATGTGCCCTTTGATTTTTTTCTACTCAACCCTTTTTGTGTAACTTTTTTTAACTCTATTGATGTATGCTAATGGGTTCTTAGGATTTGTTGATTTGATAGGTTAGTTAACTTTATGGGTCTCTTCTCTTTTTTCCTTGGAATTTTGTTGGTAGGCCGGAAATTAGTTCAGATGAGTCTATCAATTTGATTGTGTGGCATTATTCTATCCTTAAAAAATTCGCAGTGAATAAAATTTCTTGCTTTCTTCACTATCCATTTCTAGTTTTCTCCTTTTGAAATTTTTTGTATGGATGGTTTATTAGTAGTGAAAATGAGAATGTTAGAATTTTTCTAATACTCTATCTTAAAAATGGTTTAGATACATACAAATTAATCATGACAATTAATAAAAGATTGTCCACATGTGTGGAATCGCTCATATTTTCTGTTTTATGTCCAAATAAGGCAGGAGGTTTGAGCTAAGCTGATAGCCAATGTGAAATATGCTAATTCATAATAGATTCTCATAATTGATAATAGAGTGTAAAGCGTGTATATATTCAGTGATTTGGTGAAGATTCCTCATATGTGATTGAATTCTTTTTGCTAGAATTGGTCTACTTCTTGTGCCACTTATTAGTGAAAATTGTTACCTTCTTTGTTGTTTATAACCAGTAATTTTTTGCTATAATTACCCATATTTTATAGGTTTATGAGGATGTTTATCAATTCTAAGTTATGGAAATCGTGAAGAAAAAATTGTATAGTCTAATTAATTCTTAGACACATCAATTTTGGTATTCTCTCAACAGTTATAGAAAGTATTCTATTATATTGGTTGTGACTTGCAGAGTTTTCTAATTGTTTGTTAGGATTTTCATACTCGTTTAGTTTTATCAGTTTATTTAGTTCACTGAATAATTCATTAAAGTACAGAATTAGTTAAAAGTGAAAAGAATTTGGTAACTGGAGTAGGAAGAAAACTTAACGATTGCATGTTTCCTTTCATGATTCTGGGTTAATATATTGCATGTTTCCTTTCATGATTCTGGGTTAAGCTTAATTTTGTCTATATATGAAAAATATTCTCTGTGACAAAAAGTATGAAACTTCATTCAATTTTGTAAGCAGTTTCAAATTGACAATCAATATAATATACATTACCTTAGAAAAAAAAGGGGTTCTCCTTAATATGTAAATGTATATATTGATTTGTGGGGCTCTAATTTGTAGTTAGAAATATATATTGCTTAATATTGCTCTGTTTTGTAGCATAGAGTATCCTCATAGATATAAATGTTATTGAATATTTATTTAACATCTTTAAGTATGTACACAGATACTAATCATAAGAAAGTTTACATCCATAATTTATATAAAATTATACTTTATTATTTTACTTAAATTTTTAGTTTAATAGTATTGGCATTATTTTTTTAAAAGAGGTGTATCAAAATTAGTTAGTGTAATAAACCTGAAGTTGGAGGGATATTTATTAAAATATTTCTTAATTTATATATTTAATTTATTAAATCACGTAATTATAATAAATTAAATTAATTTAATATTATTTTATAGTGAATTAATAGTCAACTTAATTTTTTTATGAAATCACGTAATCATAATAAATTGAATTAGTTTGGCATAAATTGATGGAAAATAAATCTATATCCATATCTTCTATATATAATTAAAAGGCAGAAAGTTTAGCCTAGAATCATTCCAAATGGCAGCATATGATTAAGACATGTAATAGTTTTTAGGACAAATTAGTTAAGTTAGGTAATAATTAGTTAGTCTATTTTATTTGAATTTAAATAATTAAATATCATATATTTTTTGCTTAAGAAAACATATATACAATTGAAACAACTTTCCAGGTATATAGATTACTAAAACCGTGCATCCATAAACAAAATTAATTTTAATTTTTATATGTAAGATTTTAAAATTTTAATTTTAATTTTAGAAAAATGACAACTATCAAAATCCTTAATGACCATTAATAACCCACCCACTGTGAATTTGAATTTTAAGAAAATATAGTACAGTATATTAAAAATTACTTATTCTGAAACTGCCTACTGCTTTGAAACTGAACGATTTACAAAAAAGAACTGCACTGCCCCATTATATTACTCCACTAACTCCCACTAACTGCATCAAAAACTCCACGTTCCTTTTTTCTTTCTTTCTTCTTTAGTAAGAACAAATGAGAAGAAAAAGAAATGCCATCACATGTAAGTATAACGGTAGGCAGTTTCGAATAAGTAATTTTTAATATTCTAATAAAATGTACATGCATGATGATTAATTTTTAATATTTTAAATCTTTTTCCCCCTCTGGCAAGAATGTTCTTCTGAACCTTCATTAGAGATGCATATCCATATCATTCTCCAAATTTGCCATCATAATTTGAATTTCATTGCATTAGATTTAAAACAAAAGGACTACATCAGAAATAATGAAAAAACACATGAGGTACATGAATTATTTGCATATTCAAATTGTCAATAGATACTATGAATCCTTTTTGTTAGAGTCGATTCTGCGGAATGTAAAGATGACTTGATAGACTGCCAACTCACCAACCCTTTTACCCGAGAAAAAGTGAATTTCTAACTTGTATTATAGAAAATAATATTTTAACGGAATTATAATAGATATGCTTTTGTTGTATTATCTAATATAATGCTTTTCACTTTAAAGCTTTTGAAATATTTTTACATTGTCACTAGCTTAATATGAAACTGACGGTAATCTATCACGTGATTGATATTATTGAACGACATGCAGGAACTAATTAGTCTTTTACAAAGTAATGAACCTTTGTGGACAAAGTTCATAAATGATGGCAAAGATGCACTTACATTAATAGCAATAACCAAATTTTTTCGAAGGCTTATAACATCTTCGTTGAAAAATCCAAATGTTCATAATGAAGTTGTCACGGATCCCAGTGTTGTAATCATGAATAGTTTAACATTAGTCGACATGTATAAACTGTCATCTCTATTTACTGTTCAAGTATAATATATTTCTTTACATTTTATTGCTTTTGGGACATACTTGCTAAAAAATTTAATTTGTCACGACTCAAAAATGGACGTGGACACTCGTCTTATCCCACCAAGACAAGACAACCTAAAATCCAACTAATACGATAAGTGCGGAAGTAAAACCAGAATAAAAGTCCAATACTATAAAATAATGTGGAAATTTATAATCAACTTAAATATACCCCTAAAACCTGGTTGTCACGTGCACAAGCCTCTAATGTATTACAATAGATTTGAAAGAAAACAGAAGTCTAAAATGATGTTGTCTCTAAAGTAGAACAAGATCATGAATAACAGTAAGAAGGTCCGCTGAGATGACAAACCACTACCTCACAAATCTCCAAAGGAAGCCTCGAAAAAGAAGAGAATAGAAAGTATCACAAAGATATGTCACGACCCGATTCCTCAGGTCATGATGGCACCTACTAGAACCCACCAGTAGGTAAGCATAACCCATAGCCCGGAACAAAAAGCAATGGGCTATCAAGCAGAAGAGGAACCAATTAATAAAAAGAGAAGAAAGAGGAATCAACAGAGACATAACCAAGGAACCAACCCCAAGACCTGGCATCAATCAGTAATTGAGCATCTAAACAAAATAGAGTACAAGGCTTTTACAAATACAAAATAGATATAGACAGTCTTCGAAAGCAAGTAAAGACTAGTCCTAGCCCAAAATAGATGGAAATCGGCAACTCCGGACGCCAGGATCTCACCCAATCTCCTAATGCAAGCTGCTCCGCATCAAGACCAATCATCGACGATAACCCGTACTATGATCTGCAGGGTGCAAAAGTGTAGTATGATTACCAAACGAATGACATTCAGTAGGCATAGGCCGACTAAGCTCCACAGATAAAGAACCTATAAAAGACATATAAAGAAGGTATAAAGAAAGTATAAAAGACATATAAATAAGGTAGGAACAGCACAAGTAACTAAAATAGGATCTAACACAAGGTCGAGGCAGGTAATAAGAGTAAAGAGCTAGGATACAAGAAGAAAAGGGGACAGAGTCCAAGAACGCACCTGCAAATGCAAGCCACAACCTATTTACAATAAGAGAGCACTATAGGAGTTAACTAATCAAGAACGAAATACTGACTACCGCCGCTAATCACCTAAGAACTAATCCAACAGAACTTAGTAGGAAATACCCATAACAAAACCATAGAAGACACCTTGAAGATCATCTACAAATACATCACAAGGTAAAAACAAGTATAATCAAACAATAACCGACCGGACGCCCATACCCCCGGAAGGAACAAACAACAAACATACCCCCGGCCCCCATAAATTGGGCGACCAAACAACAAACAAGTATACTGGTTATGGACACTGCTAATGAATGCAAGTTTGTAGTAAAAACCAGTAACATCATCGGTGGCTCTCAGAGATCATCCACAACCAAGTGTATACACCCACCTCGGCCCCCGGCCTGCCAGGTGGGACCCATGCAGCTCCTTCATCCAGTTCAGTGGTGCACCAACTAGAGGGGCCCATAGGGGACGCGGGTAGCCCGTATACACTGCCTGGGCCTGAACCAGGTCTTATACACAACACATAGCATCCCCGTAGTGGTACCGGAGAGTGAGTGGCCAAGCCGATGTAGAAAGGGCGACGCCGTGCCGGATAGTCAAGTACAGGCTAAAGGCATCCCAGATGCAGCCAATGTAGAAAAAGGGTGACGCCACACGGATATCCATAAAAACTGAGCGCATCCCTGATGCCTCTGATACTGCCAGTATAAAAGGAGCACATCCTCGATGCCTCAAGAGTTTCAAAATCAGTTTATCAAGTAGTCCAGGTGGTACGATTCCCGTTAAAAACCAGTTTTAGAAAATCGTAGTAAAATCCAATGAAAAAATCGGGATCGTACCACAGACACGTGAAAATTCTCAATCAATGCAAGCATGCCATCACCAACATCCAAACAAGGTACAGACACTCAGAAATGTAATACCAAATCATGCCACACAACCAAGTCAAGGGAACAAACCTGGGATCCAATCGCTCCTTGAATATGGCCTTGGGCCCGACATTAGACAATAGACAATAAGGCATCACAGGCCTACCGCTAATCAGAAAAACACAAAAATTGGGAGATAGCTAAGAATCAAAATAGGGGGAGAAATATCTCTAGGATCGACGCCTTACCCCAAATTATGCCATCTCAGCCCCCAACAGGCACGACTAAGCCAAAGCTATGGCTACGATGAGCCTCAAAGGTCTTAGCACTAGCACAAGGTACACTATCCATAACAGGCCCTACCGGAAGCTACGTCTAGCTATAAGGGAAGTACATCACATGATAAACTATCTAAGGGTCAAACCTAGCCTAAGGCCATCAATACCAATCTTAAAAAAGGATAATAACGCTAAGCCAATACCACAACCAGGGCCCATAGCCTAATCTAAGGATTTCACAAGACTACTCTAATCTAAGACTCAATCAGAGTCAAGAAAATGAGATATAAGGAGGCAAATCCTATACTCGGAAAATATCAACCTAAATCACATGCAATTCATACTAAACCAAATCTAATAATGCCCAGTCAAAGTGGGAGACCCTAGCCTACCTCGAATTGCCTCCAATTGCCGCCACGCTATAAAAATATTGATCACAACATCATTACGGATGTTTTGACAAAAAAATCGCATTAATCGGAGACGGACCCAAAATCCGGTCTAAAACAAGATTGTGGGACTTGCACTAGGAATTCAAAAATAGACTATGTGAAAAGGTTCATTTTAGCTTACTGAACTTGTATCCCGAAATGGGGCACAATTCGATGCTCAAAAATGAAGAAATCAGCCCATGCAACATTATTCACCAAAAAAGCTAATTAAGATAACCGGGGCAGCAGCTTCAATGCAAAAGTTACCTCAAACGGAGAGTACCCAACAAATTCCGAATACTCCAATGCGTAGCCACAAACTTGCCGAACACGCTGGACTTTAAATCACCCAAAACGGAGCTCTAGAACTCGAGATATTTGATTTTGAAAATTGAAAAAAAAACTGAAGCGGGCTGCCTTATAAGGCTGTCAGCGCGCGCGAACGCACAGGCCAGCACGCCCGTGCAGCGTGAACGAGGAGCGAACGAGCACGCCAGCACGTGTGCAGCACGAAAGCGGCCAAACACGGCGCGAACGCGCAGGCCAACGGCCGGGCGCATCAGATCAGCACACTAGCTGATTTTTCAGCCTTTTCAAAGTCTCCGACGGGGTGTCCGGGATTCATTAGGAACACCGTGCGTGCAAATGGACTATGCTACCCCACTAAATTCGATGCCCCGGACTCAACGGCATAGTCACAATTTCCATACGAGGTCATCTTGATAAAAAAGTGGGTCCCACGGCCAAGCGTCGTTTGAAGCCAAAATCCACAAAGGCCTCAGAATTGGACCGGAAGTCCCGGGAAGCGCACGAAGGGCCGTTCCAGACCAAACTCAGCATTTTGGAACAAACCGCGCTGACAGATTTTTATCCGAGCGCGTTTTCCAAGAATATTGATCAAAGTCAAACTAAGGCCAATTCTTAAAGGCTAAAATGCCTAATGGCATAAACTCGCACCGAAAGCCTCGGTAACCGAGCCAACCATGCCACTAGCCTAAAATGACAATTCCAGAGCTGATGGAACTGTCAGAATTCCCTTCTGAGGCCATTTTCTTGGAGTTTTGACCGAAATTAACTGTTGAAACTCCAAAAACTCCAAAACACAGAAACGAGCATAAAACCCAAACTATTTACCAGGCGACCAAACAGTCAGTGCCAGCAAGTCATAAATGACTTGGGGTCGCTACAGAAAAGCTCTAAACGGTGAAAAGATCATAAAATAAAGAAAATGACCTAGAGGGTCATTACAAGATCCGGGCTCATAACCTACAAAAAATATAGAATCAAGGGGTAAGTACCAAACCACACGGTACTCAGCAAGCAATTTCTAAACACAAGCTAAGGGGATAGAATACGGGTACTCCTTACACTCCGACCGAACCTCCACAACTACAACCTACATAACACCAGCCCAACCTAACAGTTCACAATTTAAATAGCACATAGCTCAATAACAACACTCCAACAATTATAGGTCAGCAACACACGAGATCAAATTCGCCAATCACAAGTTCCACAGAAAGGCACTCACAAGTTTACAAATGATAAAGATATGCAATGCAATGAAATGCAATGTCAATTATAGTGATGCATGTCTGACCTAGTGATACACACCCTTTGTCTCTCAGTCCGGGACCCATGGGGGACATATATGTCCATGCATCCATCGCGATATGTGACCCGACCCTTGATAATACAATCCAACATGGCGTGTGACACGTCCCTCGATAATAGAATTTTTCACGGCATGCGACACGTCCCTCAAATCATAATATTCGTCGCGGCACGCGACACGTCCCTCAAAATGGTACATCCTCTTTAATTTCTTATTCTTCCTCAATTCACATAACACATATCACCACCATGTCTCAGAACCAATCCAAATGACATATTCACACAAATAATGAGGAGATGACCATTTCCGTAACAATGCACACTTCACAACAACAAAATCATAATACAACATCAACAATGAATTAATAAGCCTTTCAAACCATTCTCAACACATCACACACAAATAATTAATCACGTTGCCTTTTATTACCCCTTTTTCATCATTATAATTATTCAATATGGACAAGTCAACCCATAACCAAGTCCCATTACTCTCCAACTCATACCAGAATGAAATACACGATTGTATACACTTAACAAGGGTTGAGAAATACAAATGCCTCAAATAATTGTACAATCACTCTGGGACTTGAGCATTCATCTTTCGTTGGGCTTCCAAATCAATGCAATCTATTAAGATAAATTATCACAATAAGATTCTGAAACGAACAACACCCATATTACTATATGTCTAGACCAAACCTAAAAACTCATAAAGCACGAATCTATAATCAAGTTTCTAATCTTGATGTGAATTAATATGTCAACTCTCATATTCCCCAAATTCAAGAGTAGGGATAAATCTCAATTCCTCTAAACAAAATAATTATAATGGTATTCATAAAATATAATATATATAATATTTAATTACATATCCCAATATGTCAAAACTTGATTTATAATGTGATAACCAAGAAAAATAATCTCAAGTTGAAGTTGATTATGTAACACTTCAGATTTTAAAAGAAAGAAAATGCAGCATTTCAAGGTTAATCTGGTGCAGTACCAACGAGACAATCGACGGTCCGTGGTCTGACCGACGGACCGTAGAAGGAATCGTGGTTGGCACTGACCAAGATTTTCCAACTGTTAAGTTTTAGTAGTTGATGTACGGTGCAACAGGACGAGTCGTCGTTCTATGTACGAACCGTAGGTGTGATCGTAGGTGAGTCTAGAAATTTGAGCAATCTTTAAGGTCCAACAGTGGGACCTATGACCATGATGCACGGCTCTTTGGTTGACCCACTAGCTGTAGGTCTTGTCGGTGGTAGAGGGTCGTCAGTTATTTTTTTAAGGGCGTTTTGATCTTTTCCCTAAATATTAGTGCCTAATCTAAGTCGGTTACCCTTTAATCCTAGGCACTATATAAACCTAATTTCTACCCTTTCTAATAACTTTTCAACTATTTCCAAAATCTTTTCAATTCCCCCCAAATATTTCTCTCTCTAGAAGAAGAAGAAGAAAGCTAGGGTTTGAAGGACAAGTCCCCTAATCCTCCGTTGATTTCAGGCTTTTGGCATTGAGGTATGATGGCTTTGACCTATGGAGTCCTTTCCTCCATAGGGTTCCCAAATTCCTCAATTTTACAAGTTAGAATTCTCCAATTGAAATTAGGGTTTTCTTCTATCATGTGGGTTCTTTCAGATTATGATCTAACTGATTGAATTATGTTTAATTATGCATGAATTGAGTTAATTGCATGTTTCTAAGTTGAATCTCCATGAACCCATATGAAACCCATGTTGTCTAGAATTGATCATATGATGAAGCTTTTGACTCATGAAAGTTGAATTGAGATAATTGAATGATTTAAGATGAAATTGCATAAGCCTATGCATGATTCATGTTTCTAAGCTATGATTTCGTGATAAAGTTATGAATGATCAAAAAATGGGTTTATGAAGATATGCATGTTCAATTATGAAATTTATGATGATTTAAGTTTTCTTCGAGAGTAAAGCATCAATGTTGTTATTGTGAAAGAATTTTCTCATGTAAATGATTCTTAGGGTTGAAAGATTTTCTCAACTAAACTTGAATCAAGAATTAAGGAGCTATTCTAATGAAAGGACAAGAGGCGAAGACCCATGTCCCCTAATTGTAGACAAGAGGTTGTTACCCATGTCTATTAATGATAAGATGAACTATGATTTATGATTAATCCGTGGGAACTATGCCTAGCACCGAGTGGACAAGAGGCAATGACCCATGTCCCATACCTATGTGCCCCCATGATTGTCTTTGATAGACGTTAGCTAGTGGATCCACTTTAACAAATGATGGTGTGTGTACGGATTCTACATTGTCAAGTTGATTCCCCTTCTTTCAGTATGAGGGATATACCGGATTCCATGTTATAGCTCACGTGGTCTATGTCGGTTAAGGCTCACTTCCCAAAATAATGAACTAAAGTGACTTCCAAAGTATCTCTCAAATGATTTGAAGATGATTAGCTTGTATTGACCATGTTTTTATGACTTATGCTTTCCAACTCTTTTATCTCATGTTTTAACTTGGTCTTTGCTTGTCTCGTAAATGTCCCCTTTTAGCATGACCTTATGATTTTATGCATAGTTATCATACTTGGTACATGTTTTTTACTAACGCACACTCTTGCCTACATTGATTTATTGATGTAGAGAGTGACGACTCTACCCCATCCACTCGTGGCTATTGCTTATATTAGAAGAACTTGAAGACTTGGTGTGTCCTCCTACTTTGAGGACAAGGCCACATTTATCTTTCATTTCATTTACTTTCGTTGAAACTTTGTATGCTTTGTATGGGTTACGTCCCAACATTTAATTCTATGAATTTAGATGGCTTTGAGACTATGTTTAGACTTCCGCTACTTTTGATAAAACTCTTTGGTTATGAAATTGTCTTTTAAACTCTTTAATTTCTATGATCTTGTATTATGCATGCTAAGTGGCTTGTATGAGGCCCTTCGGGGTCTTCTACGCCATGTCACGTCTAGGAGTACCTTAGGTCGTGACAAACTTTGTATTCAGAGCACAAGGTTTTGAAAGGTCCTAGGAAGTCTCATAAGCCCTCTCGAGTAGAGTCTTGTTCATGAGTGTGAAGAGACATTTATGAATAAGAGGCTACAAGATGATTAGGAAATTCCACTTCTTTCATCATTCTAATGTCGTGCGATAGAGTTTAACTCTATAGGTCTCTCTCCTAATCCATATACTATGAGTTTCAGGATATGGCCACTTGAAGGGCTTATGCTAGAAGGAATGCGAGAGAGAACGTGGAACAAGAAGCTCCTCTTCAAGCTCCTCATGTTTCGACCGACCCTTTGGTTGAACAAGTGACTAATGCGGAGTTTAAGGCTGCTTTTCAAGTGTTGGCTCAAGCCAATAGGGAGGTTATGGCTCCCATGAACCCAAATGTGGGTACGACGGTATCTAGAGTGAGGGACTTCACTAGAATGAATCCTCTGGAGTTTCATGGCTCTAAGGTTGAGGAAGATCCTCAAGAGTTCATTGATGAGGTGTATAAGGTGTTGATGGTCATGGGCGTGATGCCGAAGGAAAATGAGGAGTTGTCCGCTTACCAACTTAAGGGTGTGGCTCAAGTGTGGTTTGAGCAATGGAAGAGTGATAGGGCGGATGATGCGGGTCCTCTTGATTGGAAAAAGTTCAAGGTTGATTTCCTTGATAGGTTCTTTCCCCTTGAGATGAGGGAGGCAAGGGTGCTTGAATTCATCAATCTTCTTCAAGGAAGCATGAGTGTGAAGGAGTATGCTTTGAAGTTCACACAATTGTCTCGATATGCTCCTACTATGGTTGCCGATCCTAGGGCGAGAATGAGTAAGTTTTTTTCAGGGGTGTCTAAAATGGTTGTCAAAGAATGCCGTACCGCCATGCTTATCAATGATATGGACGTTTCTCATCCCATGGTTCATGCTCAACAAAAAGAAGAGGAGAAACTTAAAGGAAGACCTAGGGAGACAAAGAAGGCAAGAACCGGTGATGGTAACTTCTAACATTCAAGGTCCGATGGACATGGTCCTTTTAGGTCTCTACATAGGTTTTTCGGTCAAGGTTCCTCCAATGCTCCTCCTAAGTTCAAGAAAGATAGGGTGTCTAACCCTAAGCCTCAAGGAGGAAATGGTGGTGGGTCCTTATCGATTACTTGTGCTAAATGTGGAAAGAGGCATGAGGGAAATTGTCTAGCCAGTTCCAACGCATGTTTTGGCTGTGGCAAGATGGATCACAAGATAAGGGATTGTCCCTTAGTGTCTAAGAATGAAGGAGACAACCGTTGACGTGCTCCACATCATCTTCCATTAGGTTCTAGTGGGAGTCAAAAGCAAAACCGATTCTATGCACTTCAGACTCGTCGTGAGCAAGAGGGTTCTCCCGATGTGGTTACCGATATGTTGAAAGTCTTTCACCTTGATGTTTACGCTTTGCTTGATCCCGGTGCTACTTTGTCACGACCCAATAGATAGCATATTAATAAAATAGTATGTATAATGATGCTTACATAAAAATCATATTTAATGGGACGTAATACATGTGTGGCGAGTGACCATAAATATAGTATTTCCAAGGCCTACCACCCCCTTGGAGAGGCGAAAGAGGTACAAACCCCTCAATATGGTTACACGGGCCTACCACCCCCCGTGCTAGGGACCAAGGTACAAACCCCTCGATATGGTTACACGGGCCTACCACCCCCCGTGCTAGGGACCAAGGTACCAACCCCTCGATATGGTTATACGGGCCTACTACCCCCCGTACTAGGCAACCAAGGTACTAACCCCTCGATATGGTTATATGGGCCTACTACCCCCCGTACTAGGCATGGTCGACTCACAACACTTATTTAGAGAAAATCATATAAATGTGTCCATTTCATCATCATTTCAGTAATTACATAATCATCCGTCTCATAGGACGTACCTTGGACCTTCCCTTTCCTAAGAATTCTATAAATGGGCATTTTATCAAACACATGGTGGGCAATTGTTCATGTAAATGAAATCATGTATTTCAAGAATACTAATTCCAACCAATTCCAAAATCCATATAAATCAGCCCACCAAAAACATACATATATATATCAACCTTCATAATTTGATCATGGAAAGCATGTAACCCATAACATCACTAAAAATTCCATTTCATGATAATCATGCAAAAAGGACCATAATAGGCGTGTGTAGTAGTAATTCCGTAATTCAAGAATTCATGAAATAATCATAGGACCCATAAACTTGAAGTAGAAATAGAGGATACAATGGTTGGGACTTGTGGAAAGGAAGGTTTCCAAATCAAACCCATAACCTCAACTTTGGAGAATCCTTGATGAAGATTGGAATGGAGAATCGAAGCTTGAGATTGAGTCTTGAATCCGGAATTAGAGCTTGAGATGTTTGAATTTGGTTGAAGATCTTGGTGGAATTTTTGGAGAGGGCTTAGAGAGTGTTTTTTGGAGTTTAGAAAATGACTAAATATGGGACATATCCCCTTTTTATAAAAAATGACTCCAACCCGCCTAGAAAATTCGCTCACTGGAAATTGAAAAATCTGCACAGACAGGTTTTACGAAAATGGTCATAACTCCCTCATCCTAACGCGGAATAAGGTGAAACCAAGTGCGTTGGAGAGCTAACTCAAAGAGCTTTAATTTGATAGGTTGCAGCCCTTCCAGTTCCTTGTGTGCTAAGAGATATGCCCTTTTAAAGTTGACCCTCCAAATCGCAATTTTTGCGATTTTCGAATTTTGATACGGTTGCTCTAAAATTCGGGTTAGACCCATTTCCCACTCAATTTGACCCCACGAATAAGAATATGAAGTCGAATTTCCGAAATCATGCACGGATTTGAGATATATGGAAATTACAATTATAGGTGTTTCCGGAGCACATTTTCGGGCATTTTTGGGGTCGTTTCAATATCTCCCCCTTGGGAACATTCGTCCCGGAATGTTAAAGAAACGTACATGAGAGACACAAACATGGCAATTTCAGCCCACATAAGGATGCAACAATGCACTTACACCTTATTTCAAAACCTCAATATAGTTGTAAAACCACAATGAACTTGTCAACTTAAACATGAATGTATGCAATGACATGGGGCTGAACTTAAGACCTGAGATTTTATAAAGGGCTTAGATCAATACCTTAGGCTCGAGTGGAGTGGAAAAGATAAGGATATCGCCTTTGCATGTCCGCTTCGGCCTCCCAAGTAGCACTTTCAACTTGTTGATTTCTCCAAAGGACTTTAATGGCAGCCACATCTTTGTTTCTCAACCTCTTCACTTGTCTATCTAAATTGGTACCGGAACCTCTTAAACATAGTCACCATTATCCTACCAACAACACCCACAACATCAAGAGACACATGGCATCGGATCCCACACACTCCCTCAACATAGACACATGAAATACCGGATGAACCAAATCCATCTCGCTAGGCAATTCCAACTCATAAGCTACCTTACCAATTCTCCTCATCACCTTATAAGGACCCACGTATCTTGGGCTCAACTTGCCCTTCTTACCAAAACGAACCACACCCTTCATGGGTGTCACCTTCAAATAAAACCAATCACCAACTCGGAATTCAAGAGCCCTTCTCCTCACATCGGCATAGGACTTTTGGCGACTTTGGGCCATCTTCAACCTTTCTCTAATCAGCCTAACCTTCTCAAGAGCCTCCATAACTAGGTCTGGTCCTAACAAGGCCACCTCACCCACCTCAAACCACCCAACCGGTGATCTACAACGCCTCCATAGAGAGCCTGCAAAAGGAGCCATACCGATGCTAGAATGATAGCTGAATTGTTATAGGCACTCAAGTGTCAATGGAAGATGTCATTCCACAATACGCACTTAGCTCCAAATACACAAGCCCTAAACGCATATCCTCAATGTTTGGATATGTCCTTGTCGGCTTGTCCATTCCCGTTTGCGGGTGAAAGGCCGTAGAAAGGCTTGTTTCGTACCTAGACCCCTTGGAAAGACTTCCAAAAGTGTGAAGTAAATTGAGTACCACGGTCCGATATGATGGATAGAGGAATCCATGCAACCTTACCAAGTCATGAATATATAACCTTGCATAATCTTCCGCCCCATATGTTGTCTTTACCGGTAGAAAATGAGCCGATTTTGTCATCCTATCAACCACCACCCAAATAGAATCAAAACCTTTTCTAGTCTTGGGTAACCCAACTACAAAATCCATATTAATTTCTTCCCACTTCCAAGTAGGAATCTCTATGTCTTGGGTTAGACCACCCGGCCTTTGATTTTCGGCCTTGACTTGTTGACAACTATGACAACCGGAGACGAATTTGGCAATGTCCTTCTTCATGCCTCTCCACCAATACACATCCCTCAAATCTCTATACATTTTGGTGGAACCGGGGTGGATGGAGTAGGAAGAATTATGAGCCTCCTCAAGAATTTTCTCCCCCAAACCATCAACACAAGGCACACACAACCTACCTTGGTACCTAAGGGCACCATCTCCCCCTTGGGAGAAAACTTCCACCTTGCTCTCTTTCACCAAGGCCTTCAATTCAAACAAAGAAGAATCAAGATCTTGTTTTGCTATCACCTCATCAACCAAGGAAGACCTAGCACCATCAACAACGACCACACCACCATTACTAACCTCTTCCAACCTAACCCCCAACCTAGCCAACCGATGTACCTCCCTAGCCATTTCCTATCACCAGTATCAACATGAGCTAGGCTACCCATAGACACCCTACTCAAAGCATCCGCCACCACATTAGCTTTACCGGGATGATAATGCACACTCATATCATAATATTTAAGAAATTCTAGCCACCTTCTTTGTCTCAAGTTGAGATCTTTTTGGGTGAAGACATATTGGAGGCTCTTATGATCGGTGAACACATCGACATGTACCCCATACAAATAATGACGCAAAATCTTTAAAGCAAACACCACCGCGGCTAATTCAAGATCATGCGTAGGATAGTTCTTTTCATACACTTTGAGTTGTCTAGAAGCATAGGCTATCACCTTACCATTTGCATTAGGACACAACCCAAGCCAACTCTAGAAGCATCACAATACACAACAAATCCCTCAAAGCTCCATCCGGTAGTGACAATATAGGAGCGGAACACAAGTTTATCTTTCCAAGGTTTGAAAAACTCCTTTCGGCACTCTACGGTCCACTCAAAACTTAGCCTTCCATTTGTGTCCAACTTGAATCTGGGAAGAAGCAATAGAAGAAACACCATATCACAATCTCCGGTAATTTTGTAACCCGCTAAGCCCAAGAAAGCGTCCAAATCCGACGGAGATCAATGGCCTAGCCAATTTCTAATCACATCGGTCTCTTAAGGGTCCTAACCTTAATAACCAATCCCCCGACACCACAATGACCTAGGAAGGCAACCTCCCTCAACCAAAATTCACACTTTTCATACTTGGCATACAACTTCTCCTCCTTTAATCTTTGCAAACACAACCCCAAAGTGACCATATGTTCTTCACTCGCTATGCGAAAAGATTAAAAATATCATCAATGAAAACCACAACAAAGGAATCAAGGTAGGGTTTAAAGACCTTATTCATTAGGTCCATGAAGGTAGCCGGTGCATTGGTCAACCCAAAGGACATGACCACAAATTCATAATGTCCATACCTAGTCCGGAAGGCTGTCTTGGGAATGTCACCCTCCTCACCTTCACTTGATGATACCCGGACCGAAGATCAATCTTAGAGAAGTGGCTAGCCCCTTGCAATTGGTCGAACAAGTCATCAATCCTAGGAAGAGGATATTTATTCTTGACGGTGACCTTATTGAGTTGCCGGTAATCGATACACATCCTAAGGGACCCATCTTTCTTCTTTCACACAACAAACACCGGTGCACCCCCAATGGTGATTGGCTAGGCCTAATAAAACCCTTCTCCAACAAGTCACTCAATTGTTCTTTCAACTCCTTAAACTCCGCCGGGGCCATACGGTAAGGGGGAATAGAAATGGGTTGAGTATCGGGGAGGAGGTCTATGCCAAAATCTATTTCCCTTTCGGGAGGAACATCGGGAAGGTCATTAGGAAAGACATCAAGGAATTCATTTAAGACCGGAACCGACTCTATAAGAAGGGTTTTGGACTCCACATCCCTAACCCTCACAAGGTGATAGAGACACCCCTTAGAGATCAACTTACGGGCTTTAATGCAAGAGATGAATCTACCCTTGACTACCACATTTTGGCTTTCCCCCTCAAGAATGGGTTCACTTGGGAATTGGAACTTGACCCTACGGGTTCTACAATCAATAGAAGCATAGTATGCATGCAACCAATCCATCCCAAGAACAACATCAAAATCGACCATGTTCAACTCAACAAGATCACAAGGCAATATTTTATGCAAGATGCAAATAGGACAATTTCTATAAACCTTCCTAGCAACAATATATGCACCAATAGGAGTAGACACCTTATATGACTCACACAACAAGTCGGGCTCAACATGAAACTTTTTGGCAACAAAGGGGGTGACAAAAGAAAGAGAGGCACCCGGATCAATTAGTACATATACATCCAAGTCAAAGATTTTCAACATACCGGTAACGACATCGGGGACTTCATCGACCCCTTGCCTCCCATGCAAAGCATAAAATCGATTGTGCCTTGGGGCACCATCTTGTCGGCCCCCTCTCCCCAAAGGAACCGCATTGGCACCTTGTGGATGGACCTCCTTACCCTTGTTGCGATTTCGGGGACAATCCATTGCCTTGTGCCCCATTTTCCCACAACTGTAGCAAGCACCGGTATTTATCAAACACGGGCCACCATGGCCCTTACCACACTTCGGACATACATCACTAGGACCCATACCACCAACACCTTGGGCCCTTGGAACGTCATTGGCAAACCCCCTATGGGGCGCATGAGAAGACCCTTGGCCTTGATGAAATCGGCCTCCCCTTCGACTTTGGAACTTGCCCTCAAAACGGGCCCTCTTGGCCTCATGACCCCTTCTCTTTCTCAACTTCTCCTCCTCCATTTGTTCGGCATAGACCATCAAGCGGGACAAGTCCATGTCACTAATCAACATTGCGGACCGGCATTCTTCACTCACTAGGTCGGACACACCCATCACGAATTTATTCATTCTAGACCGTGAGTCGGCAACCAAGTGTGGAGCATAACTTGAAAGTTGGTTAAACTTGAGGGCATACTCCCTCACACTCATAGATCCTTGTTTTAAATTCATGAACTCCACCAATTTGGCTTCCCTAAGCTCTAGAGGAAAGAATCGATTAAGGAAAGCCGTTTTGAACTCTTCCCAAGGCACCACATAGTTTGCCCCCTTCTTTCTCTTCCATTGGTTGTACCATATTTGGGCAACTCCTTTTAGTTGGTAGGCCGCCAACTCCGCCTTATTTTCTGACCTCACGCCCATGATAGCTAATATCTTGTGGACTTCATCAATGAACTCTTGAGGGTCTTCATCTAACTTAGACCCATAGAATTCTGGGAGATTCATCCGCACGAAGTCTCTCACCCGAGATGCCGGGGTAGGAGCCTGAGGGGCTTGGGTCCCGTGGTTGGCTTGATTAGCCATAGCTTGTGCAAATAAAGTAAGGGCATCACGAAGATCCCCATTGGTCGGTTGTTCCTCGGGTGCGCGGGTTCGTCTTCCTCTTGTATTAGGCATGATCTAACATAACAAAGAACAACCGTTAGGGAAGAACTTAATTCAACTTCTACAGCACGACTTAGAACATGGAGAAGGGAAACATTTCCTAAAACGTCTCATAGCCTCCTACTCATAGTTGTGGTGCACAACACAACCATGAATCGGACTCTAATTAACGCGGTGTGTTGGACTCCGAGGATCATTCAACCTAGGGCTATGATACCAAGTTTGTCACGACCCAAGCCTAGGGCCTAGATGTGACCGGCGAATGGGGAACCCGAAGGAACCCAAAACAAGCCTCATAGCGTATCATTACACATCCTTGGTCGCGGAAGCAATTAAATGACCATAAACGATAAGCATAATCAAGGGGAAAATCGGGACTAAGGGAGCAAGAAAAAAAAAAAGATACATAAATACCATAGATGAGTCAAGCTCAAGCATAATACACAACTTGTCCAACACCACCTCTAAATGAGTACTTAGCGGGCCAAGAAGCAAACCTACCGGGCTTCACCCTCATAGTCAAAACATAACCTAGAAAGGAAAGTTTTTATACATTAGCAAAAGTCATAGCAACGGTCCCCGGAAAATGGCAGGACTCACCAATAACCACTATAGAAAATCGTACTAGCCACCGCGGGGGGATGGTCAAGGCGGTGCTCGGTCCCTACATGGTGACGATCATTGTAGGCATAGAGTATGCGTTTAGTACATTTGAATGTACTAAGTATATGGGATGCAATGCAATGCTACATTAGATGGACATCATAGAAAAAAATGCGTAATCATACCCAATAGATAGCATATTAATGAAATGATATGTATAATGATGCTTACATAAAAATCATATTTAGTGGGACGTAGTACATGTGTGGCGAGTGACCATCAATATAGTATTTCCAAGGCCTACCACCCCCTTGGAGAGGCGAAAGAGGTACAAACCCCTCAATATGGTTACACGGGCCTACCACCCCTCGAGCTAGGGACCAAGGTACAAACCCCTCGATATGGTTATACGGGCCTACTACCCCCCGTACTAGGCAACCAAGGTACCAACCCCTCGATACGGTTATACGGGCCTACTACCCCCCGTACTAGGCTTGGTCGACTCACAACACTTATATAGAGAAAATCATATACATGTGTCCATTTCATCATCATTTCAGTAATTACATAACCATCCGACTCATAGGACGTACCTTGGACCTTCCCTTTCCTAAGAATTCTATAAATGGGCATTTTATCAAACACAAGGTGGGCAATTGTTCATGTAAATGAAATCATGTATTTCAAGAATACTAAGTCCAACCAATTCCAAAATCCATATAAATCAGCCCACCAACAACATACATATATATATCAACCTTCATAATTTGATCATGGAAGCATGTAAACCATAAACATCACATAATAATTCCATTTCATGATAATATGCAAAATGGACCATAATAGGGTGTGTAGTAGTAATTCCATAATTCAAGAGTTCATAAATAATCATAAGGACCCATAAACTTGAAGTAGAAATAGAGGATAAATGGTTGGACTTGTACCCACATACCTCAACTTTGGAGAATCCTTGATGAAGATTGGAATGGAGAATCGAAGCTTGAGATTGAGTCTTGAATCCGGAATTAGAGCTTGAGATGTTTGAATTTGGTTGAAGATCTTGGTGGAATTTTTGGAGAGGGCTTAGAGAGTGTTTTTGGAGTTAAGAAAAATGACTAAGTATGGGACATATCCCCTTTTTATAAAAAAAAACGTCTCCAACCCGCCTAAAAAAAATAGCTCACTGGAAATTGCAAATCTGCACAGACAGGTTTTACGAAAATGGTCATAACTCCCTCATCCTAACTCGGAAAGGTGAAACCAAGTGCGTTGGAAAGCTAACTCAAAGAGCTTTAATTTAATAGTTTGCAGCCCTTCCAGTTCCTTGTGTGCTAAGAGATATGCCCCTTTAAAGTTGACCCTCCAAATCGCAATTTTTGCGATTTTTGAATTTTGATACGGTTGCTCTAAAATTCGGGTTAGACCCATTTCCCACTCAATTTGACCCCACAAATAAGAATATGAAGTCGAATTTCCGAAATCATGCACGGATTTTGAGATATATGGAAATTACAATTATAGGTGTTTCCGAAGCACATTTTCGGGCATTTTTGGGGTCGTTTCATGAAGGCATAGGGACTTATCGGTTGATCTAAGACACTGGACATCACCTTGATCTATTACAGACTCTTATGTTCCTTTAGTATTTAGAAATTTGATTTCTCTTTCAAGACTTGATGTTTTTGGATTTGATTTTAAGTTTGGACATGGATGTTTCAATTTATGTAAGAATACAATTTTTATGGTTCTGGTGTTCTTGTTGATGATTTATATAGATTGAAACTTGATAATATTTTTTCTGAATCCCTTCTTGCTATTCATCAAAATGTTGGAATTAACGTAGTTCACTGAATGAAAGTTTTGCTTACTTGTGGCACAGACATTTGGGTCATGTATCCAAACAAAGATTAAAAAGATTAAAAAGAATGAGATTTTTCTGAATCTGAATTTTGCTGATCTTGATATATGTTTGGATTGCATTAAAGGAAAGCAAACCAAGCATACAAAGAAAGGTGCCACAAGGAGCACTCAGCTTCTTGAAATTGTACACAATGATATTTGCAGACCTTTTGATGTTCCATCTTTTGGGGGAGAAAAATATTTTATCACCTTTATCGATGATTTTTTACATTCTAGATTTATCTATTTGTTGAAAGAAAAATCTCAAGCAACGGACGCTCTCAAAGTGTACGTTAATGAGGTTGAAAGACAATTAGATAGAAAAGTGAAAATCATTAGGTCAGATAGTGGTGGTGAATATTATGGAAAGTATAACGAATCAGGACAATGACCAGGTTCATTTGTAAAATTCCTCAAAGAACATGGCATATGTGCACATTATACTATGCCTGGAACACCTTAACAAAATGGTATTGCAGAAAGGCGTAATCAAACACTTATGGATATGGTTCGGAGTATGATGATTAATTCCTCATTACCCAAATTATTGTGGATGCATGCTCTTAAAACCGTTGTATATTTATTAAACAGGATTCCTAGTAAGGCAGTTCCAAAAACCCCTTTTACACTGTGGACTGGAAGGAAGCCTAGTTTAAGACACCTGCATGTTTGGGGTTGTCCAGCGAAAGCTAGAGTTTATAATCCACATGAAAAGAAATTAGATTCTCGAATGGTGAGTGGTTACTTTATTGGTTATCCAGAGAAATCTAAAGGGTATAGGTTTTACTGTCCAAATCATAGTTCGAGAATTGTTGAAACTGGTAATGCAAAATTCATTGAGAATGGTGAAGTTAGTGGGAGTGTTGAACGATAAAGTGTGGAAATTAATGAGGTAAGGGTAAATATTTCATTGCCCATGAATGTACCTACTTCTGCACCAATAACAAATATTGTTCCTCTTGTTGAAGAACACTTTAACAATGTTGAACAACATTTGGGTGAAACACTTCAAGAAGGAACTAACTCACAAATATCTTACGCAAATGAACCACAAACAATGCCATTAAGAAAATCTCAAAGAGAAAGAAAAGCGGTCATTTCAGATGATTGTGTGATTTATTTGCAAGAGTCAAATTTTGACATTGGAATTAATAAAGATCCGGTTTCATTTTCACAGGCCATAGAAAGCATTGAGTCTGATAAATGGATTGATGCCATGAATGAAGAGTTAAAATCCATGGAATACAACTAAGTCTGGGATCTCGTTCAATTACCAGAAAGTTCTAAAAGAATCGGGTGTAGATGGGTCTTCAAGACCAAACGCCATTCAAATGATAATATTGAACGATATAAAGAGACCTTGTCACTGGTCTCAAAGAAAGAATCATTAAGAATTATTTTAGCTTTGGTAGCTCATTATGATTTAGAGTTACACCAAATAGATGTGAAAACTACCTTTCTTAATGGAGACCTCGAGGAGGAAGTTTATATGGACCAATCAGAGGGTTTCAAAATTAAAGAAAAAGATCAAATGGTGTGTAAGCTAAAAAAGTCAATATATGGACTCAAACAAGCCTCACGACAAATGGCATATAAGGTTTAATGATACCATAACATCTTTTGGATTTAAGGAGATTACCGTTGATCGATGTATATACCAAAAGATCAGCGGGAATAAGTTTATATTTTTAGTCCTATATGTTGATGATATTTTACTTGTTGCTAATGATTTAGGCATATTGCGTGAGACGAAAGACTTTCTCTCTATGAACTTTGAAATAAAAAATATGGGTGAGGCATCCTATGTGATAGAGATAGAAATATTATGTGATAGATCACAATGATTATTGGGACTATCTCAAAAAGGCTATATCGAAAGAGTTCTAGAGAGATTTAACATGAAAAATTGTTCAGCAAGAATTGTTCCTATTCAAAAAGGGGACAAATTTAATCTCATGCAATGCCCAAAGAATGATGTAAAACGAAAGAAAATGTAATCAATTCCTTACTCTTCTATTGTTGGAAGTTTGATGTATGTTCAAACTTGCACAAGACCGGATATTAGTTTTGCGGTCGGAATGTTAGGAAGATATCAAAGTAATCCTGGAACTGGTCACTGGAAAGCTGCAAAGAAAGTCTTGAGGTACCTGAAAGGAACGAAGAATCACATGCTAATGTATAGGAGATCCAATCACTTAGAAGTTACTGGATACTCGGATTCAGATTTTGCTGGATGTGTTGACACTAGAAAGTTCATGTTTGGTTACTTGTTCCTATTAGCTGAAGGAGCAATATCATGGAAGAGTGCAAAACAATCTGTCATTGCTACATCCATGATGGAAGCAGAATTTGTGGAATGTTATGAAGCCACAATTCATGCATTATGGCTGCGAAACTTTATTTCAGGACTTGGGGTTGTCGACACCATTACCAAGCCGGTGAAAATTTATTCTGATAATACTGCAGCAGTATTCTTCTCCAAGAACAATAAGTACTCCAAAGGTGCCAAACATATGGAATTAAAGTACTTTACTGTCAAGGAAGAAGTTCAGAAACAAATAGTGTTACTTGAGAATATTAGAACTGATCTTATGATTGCAGATCCGTTAACAAAGGGCTTACAACTAAAGACATTTAAAGAACATGTTCAAAGAATGGGTCTTGGTTGTACTTATGATTGATATATTTATGAGGTTTTGACACTCTGAGCTCAATTATGTGTTTTTGATATATATTAATGAATCTCTTATTTCTCATAATGGTGTACACATTATTGTTTTGAGATATTACAAGATAAGTCTCTACGAGACATTATTGTGGACCATAATGTTATATGTTTTATAGCTTATGAACCTAGTATGATAAGTTGCTAATGTAGTAGTATATGAAAGGAAGTATGTAGCATAAAATTATGTACAACCGCCATAACTCAAATTATTAGTTTGTCATATTATGGTATGTATGATGGATATTATAGAAGAGACCTATTGTATGCACAACTAATGTTTATGAAATATTAATGTTATATGGTTATTGGGCCAAGTGGGAGAATGTAAGAATAATTCTTACTTATGGCCCAAGTTTACTTGTGACCCAAGTAATACGATAAATAATATTTAATGAAGAATAGATCTCGTCTGTACATTGGTTACTTGATGGATGTGTCGAATTAAGTCATAACCTCTATAAATTGGTCCTCCCTCCACCCATTAGGGTTACCACATATTTTCTACATTGTTTCCATCACTGACAGTTGTGGTAATGTAAGGCTAGGGCAAGGAGGTAGAAACTAATTTACGACTAATGTTTCTACTTCTCTCTGTGATGATGTCTTGTGCATCAGGTATGTGCCCCTAACGATCTTTATGTGGGACTATCGTTTTCAAGATCCTGATGTGTATTAAAGTATTTAAACTTACATATCACACCAGAGAATAAGAAGAGAGGTGGTGAAGCATCCAATCTCTCAAAGGAGATGTTCTACCCATGTCATTTCAGAGGTAGCAGCAGCTAATGCACGATATTCTACCTTTGTTCTTGACCATGATACAACTCTTTTAGCAAAGCCCATGAAATCAAATGAGAACCAGTAAAAATGGTGAATCCAGTGGTAAACTTGCGATCACAAACATCACCTCCCCAATCTAAATCGGTGTAACCATAAAGTAAGGTGTATGACCCACGAGAAAAAAATGTCATGAGATGTTATAGCCTTGACAAAACGGAGAAAATGTTTAACAACAACCCAATGAAAATCCACAGGACAATGCATAAATTGTGATACTTTGTTTACCGCGTACGCTTTATCGGGTCTAGTAAATGTCAAATATTGTAGAGCTCCAATAGTACTTCTATATAAAGTTTGATCATGAAATTAACATCCACCAGTATTGGAGAGCTTGGATGAGGATGAAGTTGGTGTGGAGACAGGACCACACGACCCCATTTGCACACGATTAAGCAGGTCCGCGACATACTTACCTTGTAATAAATGCAATCCTTCAGGTTTCCAGTTGGCTTGAATTCCCAAGAAATAAGACAATTTTCCCAAGTCTCTAACAACAAAATTTATGTGGGACATTGGCCTGATGTATCAATGCTCGACTAGTTTCAATAATATGCCTATGTTTTCTTTTGGCACAACCATTTTGTTTAGGGGTATATGGACAAGAGGAACGCTGCACAATTCTATTATCTCTCAAGTAATTTGTCAATGCTTGGTATTCTCCTCCCCAATCTGCTTGAAAACTTTTAATGGGACGACCAAAATATATTTCAACAATTGGACGAAATTGCATAAATATTGAATGGACTTCATATTAAAATGAAGGAAATAAATCCATGTATATTTGCTAAAGTGATCAAAGAAAATCACATAATATCGATACCCTTCATTTGAAACAACTGGAGCAGGACCCCAAACATCTGAACAAGCTAGATCTAAAGGCCCGGAGGCTTGAAAACTAGAATCATGAAAAGGAACTTTATGAATTTTACTAACATAACATGTAGAACATAAACTAGAAGATTTAAAGGAAGGGACAATGACACTAGACCACAATGCTTGACGAAAAGTAGAAAGGGATGTATGAGCCAAACGAGCATGCCAAACTCCCAGGGATTCAACATAGGATGCAGGTGCAAATAACTTCAGCACGGGAAGAGAATACAATCCTTCTTCACTCGGGTCTGTGTGCAGTATGTCCCTCGTCGCAAAGTCCTTAATAAAGAAATGGTAAGGAAAAAATTCAATTGAAACTTGGTTAAACTTAGCAAAATAACTAATAGACAAAAAGTTTTGAGCAACAGTTGGAACATGTAGGATGTCATCAAGATTGAATTTTTTTCCACAATTGAACTTTTACCAATGTGAAAAATAGGAATTTTGGAACCATTACCTATAGTAACTTCCTCAATATCTTGTGTGGTGTCGCTATCTATTATCAAGATCAGTTGTAAGATGATGTGCGGTGTCACTACCCATTAACCAATTTTGTGGAGATGGAGTTCTCGCTAAATTAGAAACAGGTTGTCCAGAAACTTTATTGCCATTGTTACTCCTAGGAGATGGACACACATGTATGACCTTTACATTCATAGTTATTGCAAACAATTTCTGACATATTGGAAGCTTGAGATGAAGTAGAATTGGTATGAGCATAGTTATGAAACCCATGATTTTATTATGGTTGGGATACATGATTTGAGGAACGCCCATGACCACGGCCTCCTCGACCTCTACCACGTCCACGGATGGTAGAAAAGGAACTCTGTGTATTTTGTGTCGTAGGTGCAATGAGATTAAGTGATTCATCCTTTTTCAATTGTGGTTCTTCTTTCAACAACAATCCATACAATGCATCAAAAGTAATTTCCTCTTGACGTGATTCAAGTGACCTGGTAAAAGGATAATAGGAAGGTCCTACACGAACAAGAACAAATACAAATTCTACCAGATCATCATTGGGAACAGGATGCTGCAGTGCATCCAACTTATCTGCTATTCCCTTTGCCTTTTGAACATATGACTCAATACTGACATTGTCACGATGCAGAGTGTGCAACTGCGATTTGAGTTCACGAATGTATGGCCTTGATCCAGAAGCATATGGAACAACAAGTTTGTCCCAAGTTGCACAAGTAGTCACCTCTCCCACCAGTTGAGGCAGAATACTTTCTGAAATAGAAGCAACAATCCAGCTTAGAACAAGTTGGTCTTCACGTAACCAAACCGTGTACGCCAGATTGGGTTTGGTATAGGTATCGATCAAAAATTGTGTTGACATCTGAGTAGTACCATCAATATGATGATTCAAGTCACATGCATATATCATAGGTATAAATTGTGTCTTCCACAACAAAAAGTTCGAAGATGTGAGTTTCACAGGAAATTGATGTGCGAGGTTTGGAGAAGATGAGGGCATCATGGAAGAGCTGTTGGTTTCACCCATTAAAAATTATTGGTCAATCTCGTTTTCCTCAGTGAAAAAAAATTGGGTTGGTTTAACCTCTAATGGCTCTTGATACCATGTTAAAGATGCTTCTCAATCATATTCAATTCATTACGTGAATACATCAATATTAATATATATATATATATATACACACACACACACACATGAGTTTCTTGGAGAATATGACTCCAAAGTTGTCACGGCTAAGGACTCCTAATCTTAAAATAATTACACGACTTCTTTTAAATTGATTCCTAACGATCAGAAAATATATACAAATAGAGTTTTACTCAAACTCCTACGTGAAATTATCCTTACACATCAGACTAATTTCTTACATTTCGTGTTTTCTATACAAAAGGCTATATTTTATATATCTATCGATGACCCCATTGAATGTTTTATATTGGATGCCTATAAGAGTAAGTCATCAAAAATCTATATATGAAATGTTACGATACATTTGCTTGTAACACTATATGCGCTATGGCTTTCATGACATAAAGGTTTACATGATACTATTTTCATAGGTTCACTCACTTACTTGTTAAGTGTCCTTTGGGGATTAATGCTTTACACATTATCTATACCACCGACCCCTTGTCTGCAATAACATGTTATGTAAATTATTAAGTATATGCTTATTATTTTATAAAGAATATGCTTATAGTCTACATGTTACATGAAGTGTTGGCACATATATTTGCTCCTCAGCATGCATTTTGCTACATAAATGTCCTTCATAAAAGCTTAAATAAATGCTTGTCATAATTATTTTACTCACACTATTGATTTTGAAAAAATCTAGTGTTCCTATCTCCATCGTGAAACCATCCCATCCTTGCTTTCTATTTCCAGAACTCCTCCTCTACATGTAAGAATTTTTTAAATTTTGCTACCGCTTTTTTGAGTTTAGCTCTGTTCTCTACATTTTAATTAATCCTCTAGCTGGATCTCCTTTACTCTTACCTCATCTTCTAGTGTGACAACCAGTTGAAATATATTCCCAAAAGTCTCCTTACTCCATTTTGCTAATTCCCCTTTCACTTTCTTGATTTTTGCCTAAAATTCTATAAACGGATATCCCACAAAATCTATTTTCCAGTTCTTCTCAATGATCTTCTTGAAATTGGGATGTCTTGTCCAAAAATTAAGAAATTTGAAAGGCATGATTATTGCTTCCTCCTCATAATTGCAGATTACATGTAAAGGTGCATGATCTGACCCTTGCCTCACTAGATGATGAACTTCACCAGTAGGCAAAATAGTGAAAAAATTCTGATTCCCAAAAACCCTATCTAGTTTTTTGAAAATACACTCTCCTTCGATTCTCCCATTCCACCAAATAAAGTTACTTCCCAAGAACTTTAGTTTTGTTAGAGAACAATTATTTACACGTTGATTGAAATCCATCGCCACATAATGAGTGAAATCTATTCCCCCCTGCTTTTCTTCTTCATTCAAAATTACATTAAATCTCCACCCACACGCCAAGAATTTTTAATGTCTGAGGCTACGACTTTCAATTCTTCCCACAACTCCAATCTTTCTAATGAATCACAACTAGCATACACAATAGAACATATCATCTCCACATTATTTTTTATAAGCTTCATGGTCACTTGTTGCATACATCCCTTATCACCTAACCCCTCCAGTCATCTCCCTAAAAAACCCAAATTTTATCACAGGAATTGCAATCCTAACTTTCTTTTGTAATGATCTAACTCTTGTGGACCTTGAAAAGGTTCCATAAGACCTATAAAATCGTACATGTGACGTTTATTTAAATCCATTAATCTCTCAAAACCCTTCTGAGATTTAACAGATCTAATATTCCAAAGTATTGCTTTTCCAATCATTGAGAAATGTCTTCTAGTCTATCTTTACTACTCCTTGTTTTCACTTGTAGAGGAATTGAAGGTTGACTTGCCTTTGTTCTCCTTGATCCACTCTCCAATATCTTATCTGTCTTGGGGATAAATCACCATCCCTCACCAACTTATCAATACTATCACCAAAATCATCATCCTTCTGTGTATCTCTTCTTTGTTATTTCTCCTCTTCTATAAGTTCTTGTAAATCAAGAAGACTCTCCTTAAGATTCCCCCCTTTTCTCCCCTTATCTTCCGAAACAGACACATACACCAGATCCTCTTTTTCATTTCCTTCATTATATTTCACTATCTCTAAACATGTATTCTCCATATTACTACTTCTTGCATCCCTCACATTTTGTCTTCCCTCCACTCTTGTTTCATTTTTCTCAATACTACCCACATCTTTATTCCTTGGCATGATCACCCTTTCCTTCTCCCCCTTGGTTAGTTGATCCACTCCCAATATCCACTTTCTTTCTTTTCTTGAAATACCTCTTCCACTTACTTCTTTATATTGTTCTCCTTACCCTTGTCCTTCTGTCCCCCCTGCTTTTTCCCTATTTCCTCCTAATTGTTCAATGCCCCAAATTTGTTACCCGTTTTGATCCTATCCCTTTCATGTTGATTACTCTTTCTGTTCCACACTTGTTCAACTTTCCCTCCTCCTTGTCTTCCTCAGCCCCCTCCCTTACTATTTGTGTGCACCTTGAACTCCTTCTGTGTAACACCCAAAAAATTTTAAGTTAAGATTCGAACCATTCTTCATTTTCATATAAGGCCATATAGGATGATTCTTAAATCATGCTTAGGTGTTAAGGTCAATTCTTTAGTAAGGGAATAGATTTGGAGATTAATTAAGGTTACAAGAACCCCCTAGCACAAAGTTGAGTTCAAAGCTTCCTTACCGATTGAGTTATTATATAAGATTCTACTAAGGTCAACTTCAAACGATCACATCTCTCAGCATATAATTAATTAGGTAGACCATGACCTATCAAATTAAAGGTCTATGGGTATTCTTTCCAATGCCACAAAGTTTATGTCAATTTAAGTTCGGAGTAAAATGTTATGCCCTTTTTACTGGACACTATCTTGCCACACGTCAGCCGCGGGCTCGAGGCATTTTCTGAGCTAGCGCACCGAGGAAGCAACTACTTCCTTCCTGCACGGTTGGCTGCACACCTGAGAAATTTTTCACGCGGGCGCGCATGTCTGAGGTCTTTTATAAAAATCCCCAAAGACATAGCTCACCTCCCTAGTTCATAAATTTACCTAGAAAGAGAAGTTTTCAAGAAACTAACTTTCTCCAAGGTTCATCCATCATCCAAGGTAAGATTTAACCATAGAATTTCATAATTTCTTCATCTAAACACCAATTAATATCTTCTACCCATGAAATCCATAGGTTTTCAAGAAAATCCACATCTAAGGTTAAAGAAACAAATTTTTGCCATCTTTTCATCCAAAGATCTCACCTTTCTCGAGAATTTGGAGCGTATAAGGTATGTAAAGCTAATCATAGTGTTGGACTAAGCTCTTCCTCACGCCCTACATCTCAATTCATTCAGTAAAAGTTCAATCTAGGGTTCTACCCTCAGTTTCATGGAATTCTTGATATAAGTTTTGTTCTTGTTCCGATATTTTAAATCCTTATATTATGAGATTGCAATATTTTGTGCATTGAGATTTTTGAGTTGTTGTTCATGCTTGAATTTCCACATGAACCCTATTTGTTGAAGTTTTTACTAAAAGTCTTCAGACCAGTATTTTCCTTACATTGATTTTAGAAACTAACGCGAGTTTGAGAGAAAGTTTAAAGCCTGATTTTTTAGAAAAGTTTAAGGGAAGTTAAATGGTTCCAAATGTATTATTTTTACATTGAAAGGAGAGCACTATTTTCAGACAAGTATAAAGATTTTTCAGACAACTTCAGTACAGTTTAGTTACCTCTTAAAGAGGCCTTTTGAGTAATTATCTCAATTAGTGAGTATTTTTCATGAACATACAATATACATTTTTGGGAGTAGTATTGAGCATTGATTTGGGTGAGAGTTAAGATAACTCACAACCCTATACACCACGTAGCCAGCATGGGATAGGATCGTACCGACTTTCAGGCGACACCTCACTGCCTCTGAGAAGGCCTATTATATGGATCCATGAGTTGAGTTACGTTCTATATTCTGGTAAGGTATAGGGCGGTTCTGGCAACATGGGCGAGTCGTTGTATCAGCACGAGGCTCATAGTGATGGTTGTTGGTTAGAAAAACTCCCCAATAAAGTAAAGAGTATTTATTTATATATTTCGGTTCATATTGGCTATTATAGCATTTTTATTTGTGAAGCTTAAATGATTTTATCTCATGTTTATGCTTTACTACAGTTGAGTTATTTACAATCTTTCAGTTAAGTTATTTATTTTATTCAGCCTTATTACATATTGTACATTCAATGTACTGATGTCATTCGACCTGCATCATTTCATTATGCAGATTCAGGTACTTAGGATTATCAACAGGCGTTCCGTTGAGATCACATTATCCGCTAGTCAGCTTTTGGTGAGGCCTCCTTGCTTTTGGAGGATTCCAATTTTATGATTTGTTCGTAGTAGTATTTTACAGTGTTGTGGGTCTTGTCCCGAAACCTATCTTTAAACAATAGAGGCCTCATAGATAGACAGTCTTGGATAGTCTTTCAGTATTCTGTTTCAGATGTTTTATTTAAAACTTTATGTCACATGCTCAGTATTTTCCGATAGTTTTTGAGATTTAGTAAACTGTTTTAAATGATTCTTCAGTTTGATGCTTGAGTTAGTCTTTCGCTTAGCAGTCAGCCAGGGTTTGCTTTGGGACCAACAATAGTTTTCGAGTTCCAGCCACGTTTAGGGTATAGGCTCGAGGCATGATATTTTGTACCTTAACTTTTTGTTGTTTCTCCTTTTGATTTTGTATCTTCCCCTGCTCACCCTCCCTTGTCTCTACCCTTTTCCTTTTTCCATCTTTCTCATCCTCTGTTTCAGCCTTTGGATATAATTACATAACATTGTTCCTCATCATGACCTTGTATCTTGCAATTCTTACAATATTTCGGAGCATGATCATATTTGATTCTAATCCACTTCTCACTAATTTCTCCTGATTGTTTTCTCAACCCCGCGTTTATCCTCTTTGAGAATTCACTCAATAAACCTACCTCTATTTTCACCCTAGCACAATTTTGGCGAGTCTAGTTCATTGTAGCTAGATCCATTTGTAATGACTTTCCCATCGTAGTTGATAATGAAAAAACTACCTCTTTCACGAAAAAGTTAGGAGGCGGTGAGGCAAAATATATCCAAGCAATGGTTGAGGATGTCTCTTCTCAGGATCGAACATTGGCTTCCATTTCATAGTCCTCATTGAATATATCCATCCATGATGCATAATGTAAAAAAACAGGCTTTGATAATAAATTGACATAGTCCTCCAAATACAACGCCCGAATCAATTTGTGTCTATTACTCAGCAACCCAATGTTACATTCCCCTTTTAGCTCGCATTGTTTAGGGATTAATCTCCTCAGATCTTGAATCTCTGGCCAACCATAGGAGAATTTTCCTATTACTGCAAACTCCAGATTCTCCTTTATAATCATCTGCTCCACTTTATCCTGATCATCCCATACAATCCTTGGCTCCCCATGCAGGTAAGTAATAGGTTTCAAAGTAGTAGGTTTAGATTCTTTCGAAGGGTGTAAAGCCGCTAAAAATTAAGTTTAGATATTGGATCTCCATCCTTTGGAACTAGATCAACACCAGCGGGAGGTTGACCGGGTGAACTGGTGACCATTGCCACCAGTAAAATCAAAAAGTTGTTTAGGGTTACCGATGGCTATTTTGACCAATATTTTTTTCTTGTAAGTTTTTTAATGAGGCATCCAAAATGTGTATTATTAGATGTGTACACACTTTCTTTCACTGAAATTTTTTTCACTGGGTTTTTTCTAGTACGATTTTGGTGAGGCACATTATCAATTAAATAAACATTCAAGGGGAATATTATAAATATATTTGTATTATAGTGAACTTTGGGACCAAGTCAATTTTTTCCTTTAAATAAAGGGGTTCTCTTCATTGTAAATATCTCTCTCAAGAGAAATAAGAAGTCTTTTCTTTTCTCCCTACTTTATTCTTCATATTATTTTATATAGTTTCATAACAGAAATAAAATATTAGTCAATTTTAAAATAAAAAATATTAGGAGATCTTACATCTTACAAATAAGTAAAGATTTAGTATGTATAACTTTAATTAATTTCAAAGTCCTAAGTATTAGGCTCGAGTAAATTGACTAAATGCCATATTAAATATTACATATTACTAGTCCTAACAAGACTTGCTAGTTTTTCATACATAGCAGTAGAATTCTAACCCCTACCTAACAACTTATTAAACCTACGTATTTTTTAAATTAAAAAGAGAGAGAGAGAGAAAATGCTAATTCAACAAATAATAATGTATCACTAAAGTAGGAGATATTCATAATATATGAATCCCTTAATTATCTCTCTATATGTTTAATTGATTGTTATCACAAAATCTTAATTCTCCCTGCTTTTTCATCATTTTTTTCGTTCTTCGCCATCTTGTATTGTTATCACAAAATCTTAATTCTCTCTACTTCATCATCATTATTTTCTTTCTTCACCATTTTGTTTTTATTTATATGTTTTCTGCAATTTAGATGTAGATGTTGATTCCTATTTATTGATAATGACCTGTTCTTCCACATTGATTATTGAAAATAAATTTGTTTTAATTTTTTTAGATTAATGTTAGACTATTATGTTTTTTTTACTACTAAATCTGTTTTATTAACAATATGTAAATGTGTGATCTCATAAAATGTGTATATAAACTGATTTGGTGTAGTAATTCTTGCAATAAAACTTCTATATAGGAAGAAATTATAAATTTTGTTTTATATTGTTCAAATTTAGAGTGCTATTATATTGTATTAATTCAGATGTAATCTGTGGTGTCAAATTTAAATGAGTTTGTTGTATGATTTTGGTTTATTGTGTGGTTTCACAAGTTAATGAATCAACTGTATGATATTGGTATGGATTGTGGTTTCAAAACAATGTTTATAAAGTGGTTAAGACTAATATTTTTCATAACTACTTGTATATAACTTGTATATATAATTAGTTCATAAATTGATTTTTATTGTTCAAATTTTTTGAACTAGCGTATTGTATCAATTTGGTATGATCTGTAGTTTTTAAAAACAAAAATGTTCAACTGTATTATATTGAGATATATTCAGATTTATAAAAAGAGTATAGAATTTGGATCCGCTAATGATTATGATTTAATTTGAGGTTTCAAACAAATGTTTATAAACTATTCAAGACTAATATTTTTTCACAACTACTTATGTACATATTTGGTTCATAAACTAATTTTTATGGTTTAAATTTTTTTGAACAAGTCAACATGTATCAATTGGTATGATATGTGATGTTCAAAAATAAAATTATTCAATCGTATGATATTGATATATGTTCAGGTTTCAAAATATAATATATAAATTGATTACTATAAAAAAAAATCAAGTAAAGAAGTGTATAAAAATTGATGTTTGTATGTATATGTATGAGAAAAGACATAAAAAAAATCCTGAACTTGGTCGGACAACTTACTTTAGCACTTAAACTACACGGGCGTTTAAACAGCCCCCTTAACAACTTTGAAATGAATTAAAAACCATCCTGAGATTATAATACCACTCTCATCTGCCACATCATAGCCATGTAAGTGCCACATCATAGCCATATCAGCCCCACATCATTAATTTTATTTATTTCTTTTTGTTTATTACTTTTTAATATTAATTTACACTAATAAATTAATTAAACGTACATTTTCTAAAATCAAAATTGGACCCATTTTTGTTTCTCCTCCCCCGCCCCCCGCACTGCCCCCCCCCCCACCCCACCCCTCACCACACTCCTTTCTTCTTCCTTCAAGGTCACCATTTTCAGCCCTTCACTGCTCAATGTTTTCCTCTTCACCATTCAAATTTAAAAAGGAAGAAGTGATGTTACGTCTCTATTTAGCATGTACCAGTGATTTACGATCATGGCGCAGTCACCTCTCCTTTGTCGATCTCTTTACAGATTTGAGTCTCACATCAAGAAAAAAGAAGAAAAAAATTTCATTGATTTTCTTGTAAACTAAGAAAATGGCGTAAAGGGTTTTTTTCCAAATGGATCTTAGAATCGTTTCTCAAAAACTTATTTAACCTTTCAATGTAAATTTTCTTCAAATCATCAACTATGAAATTTCAATTGAAAATTTTTCTTTGCAAATTGTCAATCCATATCAGCAATAAACGATTCAGTTATGAAGCACTATGATTTATGGGTGGTGTGTGTGTTGCAAATATAATAACTTAGAAAACTTTTTCCATGAAAGTGTAGCTTGAGCTCCCATGAATATATATTAGGGAAGACAACAAAATAAAGAGAGAGAAAAAAAAAAAGATTAAAAGTTTTTGTGGTCCAATAAGAAAATTCCCATATTTTAAAAGAATTAAAATATCAAGAAAATAATATTTAAAATATTAATTATATATTGGCCTATAAAAACAGGTCATATGTATCATTTTATAAATTTAGTTTTTTAATAATTTTTTCATGCGGTTTTAGGCAAGTGCGTGCACTCACTTTGCCACATCACCTCTTAAGGTGGTATTTAATTCATTTCAAAGTTGTAAGGGGGGTGTTTAAACGCCCGTGTAGTTTAAGTGCTAAAGTAAGTTGTCCGACCAAGTTCAGGTAGGTTTTTATGTCTTTTCTCTTTTATTTTATAAAATGTAAGCAACCTAATTTAGAAAAAATTTGAATATCAACAAGCATTTAAAAGTTTGAACACCTCTTTTAATACTAGATTTAATATCATTGTCATACATAAAAATAGCAATGATGGTGATAAGTTGAATTGAAGCCAAGGCTGGAAATCTTGAATATACCATAGGTCCATAAGCAATAAATTCAGCAAAACCACATGCATACAGACCGTAATCGCTGAAAAAATTGAAGTCATGAAATGGGTTAGTTAACGAAAATATATAAATTAAAAAATAATTCTAATTATTACCTTTATGGTAGTTACCAAGTTATTGAGCAGATTATGGCAAAAAATGTGAAATTTCAAGTAATGGTTGAGATTATTCCCTTTTTGGAAGACCTGTAAAATTAAAATTTCTAAATTGTAGTTAGACATATATCTTAGTAACTTCCATAAAAAACATGTCTTTTGTTTTTTGTTTACAATAATGAAAATGAAAAAAAAAATTATAATTCAAAAAATTAATTCGGCAGTTACCAAGTAATTGAGCAGATTATGGAAAAAAATTTGGGATTTCAAGTAATAGTTGAGATTATTCAACATTACCTTTTTGAAAGACCGTAAAATTAAAATTCATAAATTGTAGTTGGACAGTTACCTTTGTAACTGCCATTAAAAACATGTCTTTTGTTTTTTTTTTTCAACAATAAATACGAAAAAAGAACAAATAAAATTTAAATTGAATAAATTAATTCTTATCACTCTTAATTAAGTTGTTATATTAGTAATTTCTAACTAGTAGATTTATATGATGTAACATAGGGTCTTATATATATATATATGGGATAATTTTTCCTTAGGGGAGAATAATAATTAAACAACAATTATTTGAGAAAAATAGCAAATGATAATTTTGTCTATTATGAAATTTTTTAATGAAGGACAAAAGGTTCAATCAACATTTTTAAGGACTTTCATCCTTTAAATATATAGAGAGAGAGAGAAAGAGAGAGATGTGATAAGTCGGTTTGCAAAAGTATTTGAGAAGATTACTTTTGCTCTAGTGGGTTGACTGCAGCACAACTTAAATTAGATTCCAAAAAAAAAATACTACAACTTGCAAAATTTTATTAATGTTCATCCCATTGTTATATAAATCAATCCTTGGTAAAGTGTATTAGGAAAAATAACGTATGCATTAGTTTTGTGTATAGTAGTATTTTGTTTGGTGTATTCTTTTAGCCTATATATACATTATTGTGTATTATTAATACCATGTATTAGTAATGTAAGGGGCCGTTTGGTTACTGGATAAGGGCAAAGTTAATCCATGAATAACTTGGTTATTCATGTATTAATTTTTATACCATGTTTGGTTTGTAAATAGAATAAAAGTTATCCTTGTGTTAGTTTTATACAATGTTTGGTTATATTTTTGTAATTCTACATAACTAATACTCACATAAATATCGAAAACCGAAAAACTAAACCGAACCAAATTAATTCGGTTTTTCGGTGTCGGTTTTTCGGTTCGGTTTCGGTGTTTTTTTTTCGGAATTTCGGTTTTTCGGTTCGGTATTCGGTGTCAGGGTAAGAAAAATTCGGTGCACCGAAAAACCAAAATTTTATTAACTAAATTTAAAATAATATTTTAATTTTATTAATTATATACTTGGTAACTTGTGTTTGTGAGTTGTGACTCCTATTGTTTTTTTTTTGAATGAAGTTGAATATTAAGGCATTTTTAACTTTGTATTGTTTTAACTTTTAAATTTCAAGTGTTGAATTCTTGGTTTAAATTGTTGGCTGCTATTACAAAGAGTGTTTGTTGAAACAAAAAATCGGAAAGAGAAAAAAAAACTTCTTTAGTTCTTTGTTGGAAACTTTAACTATTAAATATGTTAATTGATTATTTCGAATTTTCAACTTTTATCTTTAGTTAAACGTTTTGATAATTTAATTTTCACTTTATTTTTTATTTGCTTGCACCGAAAAATCGTTTTAAAAACACCGAATTAAACCGAACCGAACCGAACCGAACCGAAATATTTTGGTTTGGTATTTGGTGCACATTTTTTCAAAACCGAACACTGAACCGAAATTTAAGAAAATCGAACCGAAGAACCGAATGCCCACCCCTAGTTGATAGGTTTTTAAATATTGTATAAAAGTTATTTATGTATTAATTTTATACGGTGTTTGGTTGGTAAGTTTAAAATGTTGTATAAAAATTATTCCTGCATTAGTTTTATACAATGTTTGGTTGTGTTTTAGTGAATCCACATAATTAATACTTACATAACTTATGAGGAAATCTATGTATAATTTTATGCAGGGTAGAAGGTGGAATAAGTTATGTGGGTATTAGTTATACATGGATTAAATAATATATTTACATATTTACCCTTATTAATTAACTTTTAATTTTTTTAATTATGTGTGCTTTTAAAAAAGTTACTATTTATTTTTGTCTTGATAGTTGCTTAATTATTTTTAGTTTCTTTGCTTTATTTTTTATTAATTATTTTCTTTGGCGATAAGATAGTGCCGGTTAATTGTAACTAGTTCTTTACTTAGTTTCTTTGCTTTATTTTTTATTAATTATTTTCTTTGGCGATAAGATAGTGCCGGTTAATTGTAATTAGTTCTTTACTTAGTTTCTTTGCTTTATTTTTATTAATTATTTTCTTTGGCGATAAGATAGTGCCGGTTAATTGTAATTAGTTCTTTACTTAGTTTCTTTGCTTTATTTTTTTTTAATTATTTTCTTTGGCGATAAGATAGTGCTGGTTAATTGTAATTAGTTCTTTACTTAGTTTCTTTGCAACGCACGGCCAATACATGTATTATAATATTTTTAGTTATTTCTTATTTACTTAATTACTTATCCTATTCAATACAAATTACTTAACTGCTTTAGTTATTTGTTATTTACTATAGTGTTTTTAGCTATTGACATTTATTTAAATTTTAATGTGTTATTAAGATAGTTGTTTATTTTAATGGATATAACAAATATTAGCTCGCTAAACATTTTTGGAATTAAGAAATAAAAATTAGTTTACTGTATTGTAATTTGTACATAACTAAATCATGTATAACTAATACCTATATAATTATACCCTGCATAACTAAACCATGCATAATTAATACCTGCATAACTAAACCCTGCATAACTAATACCTGCATAACTAAACCCTGCATAACTAATACCTGCATAACTCTAACCAGTAACCAAACGGCTCCTAAGGGTTCTAATCCATGCATTAGCATGGTTAAAGACTGTCACGACCCAAGCCTAGGGCCTAGATGTGACCGGCGAATGGGGAACCCGAAGGAACCCCAAACAAGCCTCATAGCGTATCATTACACATCCTTGGTCGCGGGAGCAATTAAATGACCATAAACGATAAGCATAATCAAGGGGGAAATCGGGACTAAGGGAGCAAAAAAAAGAAATGATACCTAAATACCATAGATGAGTCAAGCTCAAACATAATACACAACTTGTCCAACACCACCTCTAAACATGAGTACTTAGCGGGGGCCAAGACAAACTACCGGGCTCACCCTCATAGTCAAAACATAACTAGAAAGGAAAAGTTTGATACATAGCAAAAGATCATGAGCAACGTCCCCGAAATGGAGGACTCACCAATAACCACTATAGAAAATCGTACTAGCCACGCGGAGGAGGATGGTCAAGCGGTGCTCCGGTCCCTACATGGTGACATCATGTAGGCATAGAGCATGCGTTAGTACATTTGAATGTACTAAGTATATGGGATGCAATGCAATGCTACATTAGATGGACATCATAGGAAAAATGCGTAATCATACCCGATAAATAGCATATTAATGAAATGATATGTATAATGATGCTTACATAAAAATCATATTTAGTGGGACGTAGTACATGTGTGGCGAGTGACCATCAATATAGTATTTCCAAGGCCTACCACCCCCTTGGAGAGGCGAAAGAGGTACAAACCCCTCCAATATGGTTTACACGGGCCTACCACCACCCGCAGCTAGGGACCAAAGGTTACAAACCCCTCGATAACGGTTATACGGGCCTACTACCCTCGTACTAGGCACCAAGGTACCAACCCCTCGATACGGTATACGGGCCTACTACCCCGTACTAAGGCCACCAAGGTACCAACCCCTGCGATACGCGTTAACGGGCCACTACCCCCCCGTACTAGGCCTTGGTCGACTTCAGCACAACACTTATATAGAGAAAAAATCGTAATACAGTGTGTCCATTTGTTCATCATCATTTCAGTAATTACATAACATGCGACTCTAGGACCGTCCTTGGACTTCCCTTCCTAAGAATTCCTATAATGGGCATTTTAACAAACACAAGGTAGGCAATTGTTCATGTAAATGAAATCATGTATTTCAAGAATACTAAGTCCAACCAATTCCAAAATCCATATAAATCAGCCCACCAACAACATACATATATATATCAACCTTCATAATTTGATCATGGAAGCATGTAAACCATAAACATCACATATAAATTCCATTTCATGATAATATGCAAAAAGGACCATAATAGGGTGTGTAGTAGTAATTCCGTAATTCAAGAGTTCATAATTGATCATAGGACCCATAAACTTTAAGTAAGATAATAGAGATAAATGGTTGGACTGTGGGAACAGGAAGGTTTCCACAATCAAACCCACATACCTCAACTTTGGAGAATCCTTGATGAAGATTGGAATGGAGAATCGAAGCTTGAGATTGAGTCTTGAATCCGAAATTAGAGCTTGAGATGTTTGAATTTGGTTGAAGATCTTGGTGGAATTTTTTGAGAGGGCTTAGAGAGTGTTTTTGGAGTTAAGAAAAATGACTAAGTATGGGACATATCCCCTTTTTATAAAAAACGTCTCCAACCCGCCTAAAAAAAAAGCTCACTGGAAATTGCAAATCTGCACAGACATGTTTTACGAAAATGGTCATAACTCCCTCATCCTAACTCGGACTAAGGTGAAACCAAGTGCGTTGGAAAGCTAACTCAAAGAGCTTTAATTTGATAGGTTGCAGCCCTTCCAGTTCCTTGTGTGCTAAGAGATATGCCCCTTTAAAGTTGACCCTCCAAATCGCAATTTTTGCGATTTTCGAATTTTGATACGGTTGCTCTAAAATTCGGGTTAGACCCATTTCCCACTCAATTTGACCCCACAAATAAGAATATGAAGTCGAATTTCCGAAATCATGCACGGATTTTGAGATATATGGAAATTACAATTATAGGTGTTTCCGAAGCACATTTTCGGGCATTTTTGGGGTCGTTTCAATATCTCCCCCTTGGGAACATTCGTCCCCGAATGTTAAAGAAACGTACATGAGAGACACAAACATGGCAATTTCAGCCCACATAAGGATGCAACAATGCACTTACACCTTATTTCAAAACCTCAATATAGTTGTAAAACCACAATGAACTTGTCAACTTAAACATGAATGTATGCAATGACATGGGGCTGAACTTAAGACCTGAGATTTTATAAAGGGCTTAGATCAATACCTTAGGCTCGAGTGGAGTGGAAAAGATAAGGATATCGCCTTTGCATGTCCGCTTCGGCCTCCCAAGTAGCACTTTCAACTTGTTGATTTCTCCAAAGGACTTTAATGGCAGCCACATCTTTGTTTCTCAACCTCTTCACTAAATTGTCTATCTAAAATCTGGACCGGAACCTCTTCATAGGTCAAATTATCTTCAACAACACCCACAACATCAAGAGACCCAATGGCATTCGGATCACCCACACACTTCCTCAACATAGACACATGAAATACCGGATGAACCAAATCCATCTCGCTAGGCAATTCCAACTCATAAGCTACCTTGCCAATTCTCCTCATCACCTTATAAGGACCCACGTATCTTGGCCTCAACTTGCCCTTCTTACCAAAACGAACCACACCCTTCATGGGTGTCACCTTCAAATAAACCCAATCACCAACTCGGAATTCAAGAGCCCTTCTCCTCGCATCGGCATAGGACTTTTGGCGACTTTGGGCCATCTTCAACCTTTCTCTAATCATCCTAACCTTCTCAAGAGCTTCCATAACTAGGTCTGGTCCTAACAAGGCCACCTCACCAACCTCAAACCACCCAACCGGTGATCTACAACGCCTCCCATAGAGAGCCTCAAAAGGAGCCATACCGATGCTAGAATGATAGCTATTGTTATAGGCAAACTCAATCAATGGAAGATGATCATCCCAACTACCCTTAAGCCCCAATACACAAGCCCTAAGCATATCCTCAAGTGTTTGGATAGTCCTTTCGGCTTGTCCATCCGTTTGCGGGTGAAAGGCCGTAGTAAGCTTAACTCTCGTACCTAGACCCTTTGAAAAGACTTCCAAAAGTGTGAAGTAAATTGAGTACCACGGTCCGATATGATGGATAGAGGAATCCCATGCAACCTTACCAAGTCATGAATATATAACCTTGCATAATCTTCCGCCCCATATGTTGTCTTTACCGGTAGAAAATGAGCCGATTTTGTCATCCTATCAACCACCACCCAAATAGAATCAAAACCTTTCTAGTCTTGGGTAAACCAACTACAAATCCATATTAATTTCTTCCCACTTCCAAGTAGGAATCTCTTTGTCTTGGGTTAGACCACCCGGCCTTTGATGTTCGGCCTTGACTTGTTGACAATTATGACAACCGGAGACGAATTTGGCAATGTCCTTCTTCATGCCTCTCCACCAATACACATCCCTCAAATCTCTATACATTTTGGTGGAACCGGGGTGGATGGAGTAGGAAGAATTATGAGCCTCCTCAAGAAATTTCTCCCTCAAACCATCAACACAAGGCACACACAACCTACCTTGGTACCTAAGGGCACCATCTCCCCCTTGGGAGAAAACTTCCACCTTGCCCTCTTTCACCAAGGCCTTCAATTCAAACAAGGAAGAATCAAGATCTTGTTTTGCTATCACCTCATCAACCAAGGAAGACCTAGCACCATCCACAACGAC
>JAGDQO010000819.1:0-36620 GCA_018342035.1 Solanum appendiculatum
TTACAGGATGCACCTATTGTATATATATATATGGGGTAAGTTACAGCAAACAGTAAGAAAAAATATAATGAAGAAAAGGCAGCAACAAGCCTTAAAAAGCTTCAGTTTTTAAGCTATGTTCTCTGTTTTAAATATTGTTGCTCCACGTTAAGCTTGCGATTGGAGTATTGGAACATGTCGCACATCATCCACTCTTACTTCGACTACAACTCCTAATTTAGCTAGTAATCCTATGGACAATGTATAGCTTGTTTAATGTACCTAGGTCTCCTGTGTTTATATATATATATATACACATATGGTGTAAGTTATACCAAACAGTAAGCAAAAATATAATAAAGAAAAGGCAGTAGCAAGCCTTAAAAAGTTTCAGTTCTTACGGACTTTGTCCTCTGTTTTTTAGTATAAGCTTCAGCTCTTTGTGTTCTATTAAATGAAATTATACATTAGCTACTGGATGGATAATTCCTAGAAGTACACGAGAGCACCTTGACCTTAGTTTTGTTTTTGGTAAATAAATAATTTTATTTATACTAAAGAAGCTCATTACAAAACCAAACAGGGCTGACCCACTGTTTCTCAATGGAACATAACAAGCACAAACAGTGAACTATTTTCCCTACCACTTTCCAGACCACAAAACTTTCTACTTGACTAGCCTATGATACCAAAAATAAGAAATTCATTACTCTATGGATAGAAGCTTAGTTGTTCAACTTTTTTGTGCTAGTTTGCTCTTTGTATGCCCCCTAAAGTACATCTCCAGGATAATTTGTCTAGTTAGCTTTCCAATTACTTTCCTTTGGTGCTGGAAGATCTTATAGTTATTTTCAAGCCAAATATGGTACGCACATGCTGTAAATGTCCTCTTTCTGCTGATTTACTTTGAAATCCACAAAGCTTGTTTAGGCTCAATGGACCAGATCAGTTGGCCCTAAATATATGTCATGCTTTAACCTTGTTAATGCTTATAAAACCTTCTTGAACCTAGTATTTCATCCTTCTTAACAACATGAAAATGATACTTGGGAAATATTGTAGAATAAATTTGTACGTGGCGACATGAATGATCAAAAATAACATGTCTTGCAACTTATGCAAAGGTTATGGAATAATAGGAGAGGATCGCTACACAAGAGTGTGAAGTCTAAACCATTTCGCGACGCTCTAAAAGATATTCCAAAAGAGGTAGACAAGGGTGATTTGGAATAACTGATTAAAGAGCATTTCTTAAGTGACAAGTTTAAGGCATGACTTCATAGCTACTATTTATTAACATATTATTTTAAGTAGCTGGGTATAATTTTCATGGTGTTTTGTTAATATAGGAAAAAAGTACAAGAAACTCAATCAATAGGTCTAAGCTAAGTATGCCTCATCGAACGGGTAGTAAGCCTATTAGAGAGATTATTTATGAATTATTAAGTAAATTTAGAAACTCTTTAGAAATCCTATTTTTTGTTAAATTGATTTCTTTTACTTTTTTATTTATATGTGAAGGGTGGAAAAGATGGTAAGCCACCAAACATGGATACTATCTTCTTCGAGACACGTAAGAAGGTTGACAAGCTTGTCGAATCTGAAACAAATGCAAAATCTCTATGTTTAGTGATAAATTTCATATTACATCATTTTACTTTATGTGCTTTATTATTTTAATTTATCTTGTGTTTTATAGGTTGAGATCCAGAAATTGGTTCAATCTGATTCAACTCTTACAAATATTGAGGTCGTTGAAAAGTGCTCTAGACCTCAACGTAAGAGTCGTGTGGTTGGATTTGGGGGTGGGATAACAACTAAGGAGTTGAAAGGTGGTAACTCTTCAAAGGCTGCATTGCTAGATAAGTTGAATGCAAGTGAAAAAGAAAATGATTTATTAAAAAAATGCATAGATGAGTTAGAGAATAAATGTCAACGCATGGATGAAATCGAGAGCAACTATGAACAACTTGCAAGTGTAGTGTTTGGTCACCTTCATTCACCACCATCTTCCACTGATCAGTAGATGAACCAGTTAACAGGTTAATAGATTGATTTTTTTTCTCTATGATGAAATGATTGCAATGCTATATGAAATTCTTTTCATTAGTTGGAATTTTTTGTAGGAATGCTACTCTATTTCTCTTGTAAACTGATGGGTTCCCTTCTTTTCTATACTCGGAGAGTTGTGTTTTGTTGAAATATTGTATATCTAATCCCCTGTTCTTCAGCCCGTTTACAGAGGCCTCTAGTATGTCCATGTTTACAGACTTGTCTTTTATTAATTATGAGCTTGTTCCCACTCTTTAATTTAAAAATAAACAGTAGCCCAGCCACTGATGCTAATATCATGTACTTAACTAGAGAAACTAATGGCTCCCATGTATCTTTGCATTGATGTAAAATAAGTTCCATCTTTCCAACGAAAAAACTATTGCATCTCTTTTGTTAGAAGTACCAAAGCAACATAGCCAAATGAAGTTGAAAATATGTTTCAATTAATGTTTTGATTTTTCATCAAAAAAGCTCTTATCTAAGTTAGGAATACGAGACCGATTTGTGTGCTTCACCTTACCATCACCCTCTTAGTTCGACAGTTCATGTCTAATGGCTCTTCTTCCTTCTCCTTATGTGGTGGGCTTATTCCTTGTTTAACCTCAGAGGATGTGTCTCCTTAGATTGTTGTTGCATCAGTAAATCCACATTTATACTCCCTTGCCTTTACTTTATTGTGTATTTCTTCTTTTCCTCTCTTTCAAATTCTTTCCCTCTTGTTGTTTCAGCTGAAATAAGTTGTAAAGTTTAAGGGTTGTTTTGTATATGTAGATGAACTGTATGGCATTATTTTAGATTGCATGCTGCTCTTTGAAATATGTATGTGCCTTAATTTCCTTGAATTGATGTCTCTTTATTACCTTGTGACTGTTGTGATTCTGATATAAGGACACTGTAATTTATCTATGTTTACGAGTTTTCTCCCTTCAGTTATCATTTCTTGAAACCCATTGTATATGTTATCCACTTCATCTAAATCCTGGTTAGCTAGCATGTCTTGTAGTTTATTCTCTTTATTCATAATGTGGTATTTCAATGGTTGTCTAGCAACTAGAATACAAGGAATCTCCTGCTATGCTTCATGTGTTATTTCATAGCCCTTCCATCCTATTTTTTTAGGAGCATTGATTTTGTCTATAGAATCAAATTCCTATATTTTGGTTGTTACAGTGTCTGCAAGACTAGTATTGCCTTAGCTTCTGCCTGTGTATTAGTACTCTACTCCAGCTATATTGTCTACAAGCCTCCTGTATTATTTGTAGTGTACTCCATCTCTGCTTCTTATATAAAAAGTAGATCATCCTATGCATTTCATACAGAGAAGCCTCTGCTATTTCCATCATCTTTCTTTCACTTATTTTTGAGAATAATAACTTCCATCTTTTTATCACTTTCACTTCCCCAATACTCTCTTCTTGATATTGGTTCTTTTTTATAATCGTAATTTTGATCATTTTCCATGCCCTAACATTTGTTCTGTACTCTGAACTCAATCCATGTTTGTATTGCTTCCCATACTCCCTTCGTCCAGTGACATTCAGAGAAGATATGTGTTGCATCCTCTAGCCAATTCCCATCACACAAAACACAAGTATTATTATCACACGATATACCCATTCTCAGCAGTCTCGCCTTAGTTAGCAGTCTGCCATGAACAGCCAGCCATAGTATAAACCTATGCTTTGGTAATGCGATCCTATTCCATATCAGTTCAGCAGTTGGGAGCAATAGTGCATAACATAGCATGTCCACATAACCCCTGGATACTGAATATTGCCTATTACTAGTTGTACAATCTTGTTTATCATTATACTAGTGACTCATACTTTGTTTTAGTTTGTGCAGTTGTTTCGAGGCAACAGGTTTAATTTGGACTGTATGTCCTATGTGTGTTTCTTTTTTAAACTCTTAATTCTTTGTTATTAAACTAATGCACTTATTTTTTTTTACAGCTTTGAAAGTGAAGAATTTATCATTCAAGAAAGTACGGAGCAAGTTAAACTTCACAAGGATTTTAAAAGCCTATCTTATGTATATATGTTGTAAATTTCCTTTTTTTAAATTAGGAGTTGATTAAAGTTGATGCCATACACAACTTGGATATGGGATATATAACTTTCTTTAGTTTTTTTTTATTAATGATGAAATTTTATATCAATTCAATAATTTAATATATTTCTGGATGTGTGAAATTATTATTATTAGTTTTTAGTCGTACAATATTTATATAATAGCAAATGTAGATGTAATATTTTAGACTATTTTATGATTGGTGTATCTACTATATATAAGTTGAAATGACCATTAGTAACCAAAAATTGGCCGTTAAAAGTATTGGTGTCAAAACTAGCATACAATCAACGAAAGGAATTTTGATTGTAAAAAATGCATGTATTGGTTGGATGTTAGTTGCTGCAAATGATTTTGACGACCGGATTGGTTAATTAGCATAGGGAAAATGCGGTCGCTATTAAAGGACATTTAATGACTGGATTTTATGTCATCGTTAAAAGTTCATTAACGACCGGATAGAAATCCGTCGTTAAACTTTTAACTTCGGAGCTTTTAACGACAGGCGACGACCGGATTTGTTTCTATCGTTAATGACCTTTAGCGACCGGATTTGGACTTTTAACAACCAAATGTCCCCTCGCTAAAGGTCATTTTTTTTGTAGTGCAAGAATGTCGCGTAATTTCTAAAAGTTAGCTTGAAAATTCGAAAATATGCTTGAAAAAATGGTGGGACTATATGCAACGCTTCCCAAACTCATTACGGAGGCTCTCATAAAGTGTTTTTAGAAGAAAAAAAATTTGGTGCTCCGAGGCGCCAGATCTATGGCCAAATACACACGAAAAACCAAGAAAGTCGCACAATTCCTACAAGTTAGCTTGTAAATGCGAAAATATGCCTGAAAAAAATGGTGGGACTGTACGTAACGCTTCCCCAACTCATTACGGAGGTCCTCATAATTTTTTTCAAAAAATATTTTTTTAGTTCTCTGAGGTGCCAGATCCATGGGCTAATACACACAAAAAACCAAGAAAGTCGCGTAATTTCTAAAAGTTGGCTTGTAAATGCAAAACTATGCCTGAAAAAATGGTGGTACTGTACTTAACTCTTCCCTAACTCTTTACGGAGATCCTCATAAAGTTTTTTCAGAAAAAAATTTGGGTGATTCGAGGCGCCAGATCTATGGGCTTATACACATGAAAACTAAGAAAGTCGCGTAATTTCTAAAAGTTGGCTTGTAAATGAAAAATTATGCTGGAAAAAAATGGTATACATGTATATATGTTGTAAATTTCCTTTTTTAAAATTAAGAGTTGATTAAAGTTGATGCCATATACAACTTGGATATGGGATATATAACTTTCTTTAGTTTTTTTATTAATGATGAAATTTTTTATCAATTCAATAATTTAATATATTTTTGGATGTGTGAAATTATTATTACTAGGGAAAATGGTTCAAAACACATTCCAACTATGATCAAAATTGTTGTTACACACTCTAACTTTGCGGGGGTCCTATGACCCCCCTAGACTATTTTTAAATGTATTATTGAAGGTATTATCAACTTAAGTGAACAAGCAAGTGACCACACATACAATGAGCGCGTCAGGGTAAACTTAAAGCAAAATGGACCCATCTCTATTTTCCACATGGCAACCCACATCATTTTTCTTTTTCTTTTTTCATTAAATACCCCTAGTTTAGTAGATTTAGATATCAATTTAATTTATTTTTGATAAGAAATATATACAAATGTCAATTTTTAATTGGATATTTTTAGTAAGTTAAACTTAATCATTAATTTTTTTTTTTTTAACAATTATGAAATATAATTACCAATACTCATCAACATAACTACAATCATTAATTATTATTATTATAACTTAAATGCCAACATTTTTTTATTTTATTTTATTTTTTGCTTTCTTCTTTATTGAGAATCCAGCCATGGCAGAGGAGTGGTCTTGACACCAGCAACAGATCAATCGCAAGAATTACTAGCGGAACAATCACCACCATGATACCACATGCCTCCCTCAGCCCAACAACTATTATTACCACCAAAATTGCAAGCTCCGCCACAATCAAATTTTGTTGGTGAAAATGCAAATCATCACCTCTACACCATTATTCATCAGAATATTCTTTCATCACTATCAGGATGACAAAGAAGACCACAAATTTTCAGATCTGTCAGAAAGATAATAAAAGTTCATTGCCCAAAATTTTTTTTATTACTCGCTAAAAGGAAGACCCATTTCTTCTTTGAGAAACTATCAACTTTTGATGATTTGAACAAAAACTACAATAATGGTCAAGATGAGATTAAAAAAAATATTGTGAAGGGACTCAAGAAAAAAAGAAAGCTCATCTGAATTGGTATGAATAGAAAAAGAACAAGAAATTTTTTTGGAGAAGAAGACAAGTACAATACTGCTATTTCCAAAATTTAAAAAAAGTAAAAAAAAATGAATAGAAAAAAGATAAAGAAGAAAGATAAAATAAAAAATAATTTTAAAATATGAAATATACATGTGGCGACGCGTGTATATCATCCCTTTAACACATGTGGATATGACATATTAAAGGGGTATATAATCTGATTTAAATTAGTTCAGATGTGTCATATGACCCCCGCAAAGTTAGAGTGCGTAACAACAATTTCGGTCATAGTTAGAGTGTGTTTTGAACCATTTTCCCTTATTATTATTAGTTTTTAGTTGTACAATATTTATATAATAGCAAATGTAGATGTAATATTTTAGACTATTTTATGACTAGTGTATCCGATATATATAAATTGAAATGACCATTAGTGACTAAAAATTGACCGTTAAAAGTATTGGTGTCAACACTAGCATACAATCAACGAAAGGAGTTTTGGTCGTTAAAAATGCATGTATTCATTGGATGTTAGTTGCTGCAAACGATTTTGACGACCAGATTGGTTAATTAGCATAGGGAAAATGCGGTCGCTATTAAAGGACATTTAACGACTGGATTTTATGCCGTCGTTAAAAGTTCACTAATGACCGGATAGAAATCCGTCGTTAAACTTTTAATGTCGGAGCTTTTAATGACGGGCGACGACCGGATTTGTTTCTATCGTTAATGACCTTTAGCGACCGGATTTGAACTTTTAACAACCAAATGTCCCCTCGCTAAAGGTCATTTTTCTTGTAGTGCAAGAATGTCGCATGATTTCTAAAAGTTAGCTTGAAAATTCGAAAATATGCCTGAAAAAATGGTGGGACTGTATGTAACGCTTCCCAAACTCATTACGGAGGCTCTCATAAAGTGTTTTTAGAAAAAAAATTGGGTGCTCCGAGGCGCCAGATCTATGGCCAAATACACACGAAAAACCAAGAAAGTCGCATAATTCCTACAAGTTAGCTTGTAAATGTGAAAATATGCCTGCACAAAATGGTGGGACTGTACGTAACGCTTCCCTAACTCATTACGGAGGTCCTCATAAAATTTTTCAAAGAATATTTTTTAGTGTTTTGAGGCGCCAGATCCATGGGCTAATACACACAAAAAACCAAGAAAGTCACGTAATTTCTAAAAGTTGACTTGTAAATGTAAAAATATGCCTGAAAAATGGTGGTACTGTACTTAACGCTTACCTAACTCATTACGGAGATTCTCATAGAGTTTTTTTCAGAAAAAAATTTGGGTGATTCGAGGCGTCAAATCTATGGGCTTATACATATGAAAACTAAGAAAGCCGCGTAATTTCTAAAAGTTGGCTTGTAATGAAAAAATATGCCTGAAAAAAATAGTGGGACTGTACCTAATGCTTTCCCAACTCATTACGGAGGTCCTCATAAAGTTTTTTTAACAAAAATATTTAGGTGCTCCGAGGCACTAAATTTATGATCTAATACACACGAAAACAAAGAAAGTCGCGTAATTCCTAAAAGTTGGCTTATAAATGCGAAAATATGCCAAAAAATGGTGGGACTATACATAATGCTTCTCAAACTCATTACGGAGGTCCTCATAAAGTTTTTTCAAATTTTTTTTTTGAATGCTCCTCGGCTCCAGATCAATGGACTAATACACATGAAAACCAAGAAAGTCTCGTAATTTCTAAAAGTTAGCTTGTAAATGCAAAATATGTCTGAAAAAATGGTGAGACTATACGTAACGCTTCCCAAACTCATTATAGAGGTCCTAATAAAGTTTTTTCAAAAAAGAATTTTGGGTGCTTTGAGGCGCCAGATGTATGGGCTAATTTACACGAAAAAGAAAGAAAGTCGCGTAATTTCTAAAAGTTGGCTTGTCAATGCGAAAATATGCCTAAACAAATGGTGGGATTGTACGTAATTCTTTCCCAACTCATTACAGAGGTCCTTATTATATTTTTTAGAAAAATATTTGGTTGCTCCGGGGGGCCAGATCCATGTCCTAATACACATGAATAACCGAGAAAGTGACGTAATTTCTAAAAGTTTGCTTGTAAATTCAAAAATATGTCTTAAAAAATTGTGGGACTATACATAACGCTTCCCTAGCTCATTACAGAGGTCCTCATAATGTTTTTTCAGAAAATTGTTTTTGGGTACTCCGAGTCACCGGATCCATGGGCTAATACACACGAAAAACCAAGAAAGTCACGTAATTCCTAAAAATTGGCTTGTAAATACGAAAATATGCCTAAAAAAAATGGTGAGACTGTACGAACGCTTACCAAATTCATTACAGAGGTCCTCATAAAAAATTTGGGTGCTCCGTGGCGCCAGTTCAATGGGCTAATACACATGAAAACCAAGAAAGTCACGTAATTTCTAATAGTTGGCTTGTAAATGCAAAAATATGCCTGAACAAAAATGGTGAGACTGTACCTAACGCTTTCCCAACTCAATACAGAGGTCTTCATAAAGTTTTTTCAAAAAATATTTTTGAGTGCTCCAAGCCGTCAGATCCATGGGAAAAAATATGCTTGAAAAAAAATGGTGGGATTATACGTAACGCTTTCCCAATTATTAAAGAGATCCTTATAAAGTAATTTTAGAAAAAAAATTTGGGTGCTCCGAGATGCCAGATCCATGGGCTAATATACACGAAAAACTAAGAAAGTCGCATATTTCCTAAAAGTTGGCTTGCAAATGAGAAAATATGTCTAAAAAATATGGTGGGACTGTACGTAACACTTCCCTAACTCATTTCTGAGGTCCTCCTAAAGTTTTTCAGAATTTTTTTTGGGTGCTTCGAGGCGCCAGATACATGTGCTAAATAGTAAAAACTAAGAAAATCACGTAATTCGTAAAAAATTGTTTGTAAATGTGAAAATATGCATGAAAAAATTGTGGGACTGTATGTAACGCTTCCCCAACTCACTACGGAGGTCCTCATAAAGTTTTTTTCAAAAAATAATTTAGGATGCTCCGAGGCGCCAGATCAATGGGCTAATACACCCGAAAAATAAGAAAGTCACGTAATTTCTAAAAGTTGGCTTGTAAATGCAAATATATGCCTGAAAAAAATGGTGGGACTATACCTAACGTTTGCTCAACTCATTACGGATGTCCTCATAATGTATTTTCAGAAAAAATTTGGGTGCTTCGAAGCACCAGATCCATGGGTTAATACACACGAAAAATCAAGAAAGTCGTGTAATTTCTAAAAGTTGGCTTGCAAATGCGAAAATATTACTAGAAAAAATGGTGGGACAATACGTAATGCTTCCAAAACTCATTACAGAGGTCCTTATAAAGTTCTTTCAGAAAATATTTTTGAGTGCTCCAAGGCGCCAGATCTATGGGCTAATACACACGAAAAATCAAGAAAGTCACGTAAGTTCCTAAAAGTTGGCTTGTAAATGCGAAAATATTCTTGAAAAAATGGTGGTAACGCTTCCCAAACTCATTACGCAAGTCGTAATAAAGTTTTTTAGAAATTTTTTTTTTGGGTGCTCCGAGGTGCCAGACCCTTAGGCTAATTCACACAAAAAGCCAAGAAAGTCACGTAATTCCTAAAAGTTGGCTTGTAAATGGAAATAATATGCTTAAAATGGTGGAAATGTACGTAACGCTTCCTAAACTCAGTACGGAGGTCCTCGGAAACTTTTTTCAAAAACTAATTTGGGTGCTTCTAGGCGCCAGATCTATGGGCTAATATTAACACACGAAAAACGAAGAAAGTCGCATAATTCCTAAAAATTGGCTTGTAAATGTGAAAATATGCCTGAAAAAAATGGTGTGACTGTACTAACGCTTTCCCAACTCATTACAGAGGTCTTCATAAAATTTTTTTGGGTGCTTCGAGGTGCCAGATCCATGGGCTAATACACACGAAAAAACAAAGAAGTCACGTAATTTCTAAAAGTTGTCCTCTAAATGCGAAAATATGCCTGAAAATAATGGTGGGGCTGTGTATAACGTTTCCTAAACTCATTATGGAGAACCTTATAAAAAAAATTTAGAAATTTTTTTTTGGTGCTTCGAGGCGCCAGATCTATGGGTTAATACACAGGAAAAATCAAGAAATTCGCGTAATTTCTAATAGTTGGCTTGTAAAGGCGAAAATATGCCTGAAAAGAATGGTTGGACAGTACGGAACACTTCCCCAACTCATTACGGAGGTCCTCAAAAAGTTTTTTCAGAAATTTTTTTTGGTTGCTCCGAGGGACCAGATCCATGGCTAATAATACACAAAAAAACCAAGAAACTCGCGTAATTTCTAAAATAGGCTTGTAAATGCGAAAATATGTCTGAAAAAATGGTGGAATTGTACGTAACGCTTCCCCAACTCATTACAAAGCTCCTAATAAAGTTTTTTCAGAAAATAATTTAGGGTACTCTGAGGCGCTTGATCCATGGGCTAATATACACAAAAAATCAAGAAAGTCGCGTAATTACTAAAAGTTGGCTTGTAAATGTGAAAAAATGCCTGAAAATATTGGTGGGACTGTACGTAACGCATCCCCAACTCATTACAGAGGTTCTCATAAAGTTTTTTCAAAATATTTTTTTGGATGCTCCGAGACACCCGATCCTTGGGCTAACACACGAAAAACCAAGAAAGTCACGTAATTGTTAAAAGTTGGCTTGTCAATGCGAAAATATGCCTGAAAAAAATGGTGGGACTGTACGTAACACTTCCCCAACTCATTACGGAGGTCCTCATAATATTTTTCCAGAAAAAAATTTAGGTGCTCCGAGACGCCAGATCCATGGGCGAATACACTTGAAAAACCAAGAAAGTTGCGTAATTCCTACAAGTTGACTTGTAAATGTGAAAATATGCCTGAAAAAATAGTGGGACTGTACGTAACGCTTCCCCAACTTACTATGGAGGTCCTCATAAATTTTAGAAAAAAAATTTGGGTGCTCCTAGGTGCCAGATCTATAGGCTAATACATACTCCCTCCATTTAAAAAAGATTGACCTCCTTTCCTTTTTAGTCTGTTTCAAAAAGAATAACCCCTTTCCTTTTTTGGCAACATTTTAATTTCAACTTTTCACGTGGCATGTTTAAGGTTACAAGATTAAAGGGCAATTTGGTATATTTGACATAACTTTAATTTAAGACCACAAAATCGAAAAATCTTCTTTATTTTCTTAAACTCCGTGTCAAGTTAAGCTAGGCCATTCTTTTTGAAATAGAGGGAGTATGAAAAACTAAGAAAGTCGCGCAATTTCTAAAAGTTGGCTTGTTAATGCGAAAATATGCCTGAAAAATGGTGGGAATGTATGCGTAATGCTTCCCCAACTCATTACGGAGGTCTTCATAAAGTATTTTCAGAAAAACATTTTGGGTGCTCCGAGGCGCAGATCCATGGGCTAATACACACAAAAAACATTTAAAAATCATGTAATTCCTTAAAGTTGGCTTGTAAATGTGAAAATATGCCTGAAAAAATTGGTGGGACTGTACATAACGCTTCCCAAACTCATTACGGAGGTCCTCATAAAGTTTTTTCAGAAAAAATGTTGGGTGCTCTGAGGCGCCAGATCTATGGGCTAATACACACGAAAACCAAGAAAGTCAGGTACGTAATTCCTAAAAGTTGGTTTGTAAATGCGAAAATATGCCTGGAAAAAATAATGGGACTGTATGTAACAATCCCCAACTCATTACGGAAATCCTCATAAAGTTTTTTCAAAAATTTTTTTTGGGTGCTCCGAGACGGTAGATCCATGGGCTATAATACACACGAAAAACCAAGAAAGTCGCGTAATTTCTAAAAGTCGACTTGTATATGCGAAAATATGCCTAAAAATGTGAATTTCTAAAATTCACTTCTTGAAATTTATGCCTTCTAAGATTGCAGCAGCTGTGGCAATCACGATTGCAGTAAAATTTAAGACAGTAAGCAGTGACAAAGCAATATCTACTCTAGTTCAGCATGTTCAAAAGGTAAATATGGTGGTTCAAAAAGCATAGCACAATTTTGTAATTTTTACACTTCTCAATCCTACCATTTTCATGTTGATTAAGTTAACTTATATGCATTCTTTTTTAAAGTCTAAGAGCTTCTATTCCTCAAAGTTCAATTGGTGTGTTCGATGCTTAAGTTACATAATTGATGACTCAGGAGTTTGATCATGTGCAAATTCTTCATATAGTAATCCAGTTGTTGAAGAGAAGAAAATTAAATATGCCCCCACAAAGTGGAATATGGAGACAATGAAGACACAATATAACGATGGGTAAAAGAGATTGTAATTGTTAAATCATTTGGTGATTGGATTAATTAGTCAAAAGGTTTCATAGGCCTTTATTATAAAAATAAAATCTTCTTATTAATATTGTCAACATAAAAGATTATTTTATTTTTTTCTACTACAAATTAAATGAAAAGACTACAAATTGTCTAGTGCTCAGCAACATAAAATATAGCTGGTCCAACCATCACAACATGAAATTAACCTTTAAGTCGTGGTAACACATTTTTATCACACAAGAAATCAAATAATAGACTAGACATCCATCTCGTTCCAATAATATGTATAAGATCCTAGCCAATCTCCATATTTCTTTAGATTATTGACCCAAGATTTATAAAACCTCCTCTAAACTCCTTTCCTAATACTTTTTAGGGTTTGTCTCCAAACCTCCACTCTACTATTAACTCATGCGCGTGTATGGTTAATCAACATTACTTACACATTCCCAAATATTTTTCTCTATTAAAAAGTAAACATCAATTAATATGGATAATATATGTACTTCATTTATGCGAGTCAATTTCCATTGTATATGAACTCAAAACCTTTCTCTATTAAAAAGAAAACATCAATTAATATGGATAATATATGTACTTCATTTATGCGAGTCAATTTCCATTGTATATGAACTCAAAACCTTGCCAAAAATCAAATTCTTTTTCTGGATGTGCTTTCATGACCCTGCGCCCCCCACCCACCCACGGCCCTGAGGCGCTTTGCCTCGGAGCCACCCCGCCCATTCCTGGCGCCCCCCGGCCCTGAGGCCCCCCCACACCGACCCTGAGGCCCGCCAACACCCACCCCCACCCAGGCCCCGGGGCCCGCCCACCCCGACCCCGGCCCCGAGGCATCGTGCCCCTGCCTTTCCAACCCCTGGCCCCAAGACGCCGTGCCCTAGAGCCCCCCGCCCCAACCCCAACCCCGAGGCACCGTGCCCCTAGGCCATCCCCGCCCAACCCCTGGCCCCAAGGCGTCGTACCCAGGAGCCCCCGCCCCACCTCCGGCCTTGAGGCACCGTACCCCAGAGCCCTCCCACCCGGGCCGAGGCGCCGTGCCTTGGAGCCCCCCGGCCCCGAGCCGCCGTGCCTTAGAGCCCCCAACCCCACCGCGGGCCCTAAGGGGCCGTGAACCAGAGCACCCACCCCACCCCTACCCTCGGCCCCGTGCCCCCGCCCTACCATCGATCCCAAGGTGCCGTTCCCTCAGAGCCCGGCCCCACCCCCGGCCTCGAGGCACTGTTCCCCAGAGCCCCGCCCTACCCCCGACCTAGGGGCACAGTGCCCTGGAGCGCTCGCCCCACCCCCCACCCCTGGCCCCAAGGCGCCGTGCCCCAGAGCACCCACCCCACCCCTACCCTCGGCCCCGAGACCCCGCCCAACTCTCGGTCCCTAGGTGCCGTTCCCTCGGAGACCCCACCCCATCCCCAGCCTCGAGGCACCGTGCCCCAGAGCCCCGCCCACTCCCGACCTAGGGGCACAGTGCCATGGAGCCCCCGCCCCACGCTCGATTCTGAGGTGCCGTTCCTTCTGAGCCCCGCCCCACCCCGACCTAAGTGCACCGTGCCCTGGAGCGCCCGCCCCACTGCCCTGGAGCGCCCGCCCCACTCCCCACCCCTGGCCCCAAGGCGCCGTACCCCAGAGCACCCGCCCCACCCCTACCCTTGGCGCCAAGCCCCCGCCCCACCAACGGTCCCGAGGTGCCGTTCCCTCGGAGCCCCCACCTCACCCCAGCCTCAAGGCACCGTGCCCTAGAGCCTCTCCCCACCCCCGACCTAGGGCACCATGCCCTAGAGCGCCCGCCCCCCCTCCCCGAGGTGTCGTTCCCTCGAAGCCCCCACCCCCCCCCCGGCCTCTAGATACCCTGCCCTAGAGCCCCGCCCCGCCCCCGATCTAGAGGCACCGTTCCCTAGAGCCCCCGCCCCACCCCTGGCCCCGAGGCATCGTTCCTCGGAGCCCTCCAGCCCACCCCAACCCTGGAGAACGGTGCCTCGGAGTCCTCCCTCCCCACCCCCGGCCCCGAGCCCCGCCCCACCCTCGGTCCCGAGGTGCCATTCCCTCGGAGCCCCCACCCCAACCCCGGCCTCGAGGTACTGAGCCCTAAAGCCCCGCCCCACCCCCGACCTAGGGGTACCGTGCCCTGGAGTCCCCGCACCACCCTCTGTCCCGAGGTGCCGTTCCCTCGAAGCCCTCACCCCACCCCCGGCCTCAAGGCACCGTGCCCAGAGCCCCATCCCACCCCACCCCCGACCTAGGGGCACCGTGCTCTCGAGCCCCCGCCCTACCCTGGCCCTGAGGCACCGTGCCCCGGAGCCCCCCCAGCCCACCCCTAACCCTAGAGAACGGTGCCTCGGAGGCCTCCTACCCAACCCCCGGCAGCGAGGCACCGTGTACCGGAGCCCCCTACCCTCGGCGCTGAGCCCCCGCCTCACCCTCGGTCGCGAGGTGCCATTCCCTCGGAGTCCCCACCCCACCCCATCCCCGACCTTGAGGCACCGTGCCCCAGAGCCTCGCCCCACCCCCGACCTAGGGGCACCGTGCCCTGGAGCGCCCGCCCCATCCTCTGTCCCGAGGTGCCGTTCTGTCGAAGCCCCCACCCCACGCCCGACCTCTAGATACCGTGCCCAGAGCCCCGCCCCACCCCGCCCCCGATCTAGAGGCACCGTGCCCTGGAGCCCCGCCCCACCCCTGGCCCTGAGGCACCGTGCCCCGGAGTCCCCCCCCACCCACCCCCGGCCTCGAGCCCCGCCCCACCCTAGGTCTCGAGGTGCCGTTCCCTCGGAGCCCCCACCCTAACCCCAGCCTCGAGGCACTGTACCCTAGAGCCCCGCCCCACCCCCGTCCTAGGGGCACCGTGCCCTGGAGCCCCCACCCCACCCTCGGTCCCGACGTGCTGTTCTCTCGGAGCCCTCACCCCACCCCCGGCCTCAAGGTACCGTGCCACAGAGCCCCGCCCCACCCCTAGCCCTGAGGCACCGTGCCCAGAGCCCCCCCAGCCCACCCCCACCCCTGGAGAACGGTGCCTCGGAGGCCTCCTACCCCACCCTCGGCCGTGAGGCACCGTGTACTAGAGCCCCCTACCCCCTGGCCCTAGGGCGCCCTGCCCTAGAGCACCCACCCTACCCTTACCCTTGGCCCCGAGCTCCCGCCCCACCCTCGGTCCCGAGGTGCCGTTCCCTCGGAGCCCCCACCCTACCCTCGGTCCCGAGGTGTCGTTCCCTCGGATCCCCGCCCCACCCCCGGCCTCGAGGCACCGTGCTCTAAAGCCCCCGCCCCACCCCTGACCTAGGGGCACCATGCCCTAGAGCCCCCGCCTCACCCTGGCCCTGAGGCACCGTACCCCGGAGCCCCTCCAGCCCACCCCCACCCATGGAGAACTGTGCCTCGGAGCATCGTGCACCGGAGCCCCCTCCCCCCAAGCCCCCAGCCCTGGCCACAAGGCGGCGTGCCCCAGAGCCCCCACCCCACCCCTACCCTCGGCCTCGAGCCCCCGCCTCACCCTCGATCCCGAGGTGCCTTTCCCTCGGAGCCCCCGCCCCTCCCTCGGTCCCGAGGTGCCGTTCCCTCGGAGCCCCACCCCACCCCCGGCCTTGAGGCACCGTGCCCTGGAGCACCCGCCCCTGGCCTAAAGGCGCCGTGCCCCACAGCACCCACCCCACCCCTACCCTCGGCCCCGAGCCCCTGCCCCACCCTCGATCCTGAGGTGCCGTTCCCTCGAAGCCCCCGCCCCACCCTCGGTTCGAGGTGCCGTTCCCTCGGAGCCCCGCCCCCACCCCCGACCTAGGGGCACCGTGCCCTGGAGCCCTTTCCCCACCCCTGGCCCTGAGGCACCGTGCCCCGGAGCCCCCCTAGCCCACCCCTACCCCTAGAGAACGGTTTCTCGGAGGCCTCCTGCCCCACCCCCGGCCCTGAGGCACCGTGCACCGGAGCTACCACCCCGCCCCTGGCCTAAAGGCGCTGTGCCCCACAGCACCCACCCCACCCCTACCCTCGGCCCGAGCCCCCGCCCCGCCCTCGGTCCCGAGGTGCCGTTCCCTTGGAGCCCCCGCCCCACCCTCGACCTAGGGGTACCGTGCTCTGGAGCCCTTTCCCCACCCCTGGCCCTAAGGCACCGTGCCCTGGAGCCCCCCCAGCCCACCCCTACCCCTGGAGAACGGTTCCTCGGAGGCCTCCTGCCCTACCCCCGGCCACGAGGCACCGTGCACCGGAGCTAATCCCCCCCGGTCCCGAGATGCCGTTCCCTCGGAGCCAACACCTCCAACCCAATTCCTTTATGTTCTATCCAACATTAATGATATCAATCAGTTCCCTAATATTCCAACATTACCAAGACCTTGTATACATTAACCCCCCAACAGTACATACTACATACCCACCATCGGGAAGAATTGATCTTAAACAATTTTAAAACTAATTTGTTACCACTAATAGGTAGTAATAATAAAATAATAATAATGTAACATCTATGCATGCCCCCAAATTCTCAACTATCTTAGGCTAATATGATCGTTCAACCATTGTCACCATAACATTACTGCCAATAGATGGCGTATTTTATTGCCTCCAATATGACAAATTATCACCATTCCTAATTGACCAAATATAATTTAAAAAGGAATCATCAAAATTTAAATAATTACCTGAAAGCTTTGATGACTGAAGACTTTCGTTCCGGCTATCAATTGCCCCTTTTGTTAAGCCGTGAAATTTTCTTTTTGTTTCCCTTCAGTTATAATTTCAAAACTGTTAAACCCTTTTAACTTATCTCAACATATGGGCCAAGTGGTGTAGGGTATTAAATAAATTATGGACTTGGCCCATTAACCTCTTATTAAAATTATTTAAAATTTACCCACTAATTTAACTATAGCTAAAGGAATAGTTCAAAATTTCCAAACCAACTCACCGAATAAATAGAAAGGGCTCGGGGCAACTATCGGGAGGGGTAAAATGATAATTTTGTGAAAGTTTCCAAAAATGACCTTTTGGGTCATTACAAATATTAGAAGTTACCTCACCATGAAATCTGTTGAAACACTAGACAGTTGGTGCCCGTGCCAGCACGGGCCCAACTAAAACAATGTGCATTTATATTTAATACAAATTTTGATTGATAAGTACGGGTAAATTAGAACAATTACTACTTCTGTTGTTACTTGTATTGAATGTGGTCTGTTTTAACAGTCGGATTGCTGCAGACCACTTGAAAGATTATAAAAACACATTTACGTTTGGCATGTTTTCATTTGGATTGATAACACCAACGCGGATCAAATCTGAGGTAAATCCATGAAAAAAAGTTACGTCTGCAGCAGGATAGATCAGAGTGCATATAAGTAGCAGAGGTAGTTTGACGTTAGCTAAAATGTTTTATACATCAACATTCTATATTTTAAAAAAATGAACCTTGTAAGAGCAGGATATAGAGTAAGTAGATATGATGTTAATCTTTGGACATCCGTTTTAACTACAGTCAATCGTGTGAGTCCTATGAAAAGGAAAGACAAAAATGTTGAAATAAACATATTTTGTATTAGACCGTAAGTTTGTTCGTAAATATATCTTTGGTTCAAATTAGAAACATAAGTAAAACTAAGCTTCGTAAATATATCTTTGGTTCAAATTAGAAACATAAGTAAAACTAAGCTCTAAAAAAACAAAATCAGAGTTTCAAACTTTGCTTCAAAATTACATTCAAAAGTATAACCGCTGTCTAATAAACCACAATTCCAGTTCAACAAGTGTTGAAGAAATTGGTGGTTGCAAGCAAAGTTAACTGAAAACAAAATTATATTAATTTCAGCATTGGTAATACTCTGTCAGACTCAACTTCCTAACGTCAGCTCGGAACTGAGAAAGACAAAACCCAAAAGTGTTCGCTGGAAAGGGAGAAAGATATCTCAGTTTTTCAAAATTTTGTGTGCTATACTTTTACTGCTACTTTGTAGTGTGTACACAATACACTTTTTCATGAAACATTACATACTTTTATTTTATTTTAGTAAAACTGCAATTTAGTTAAAGTTAGCAGCAGCATCTAATTCAAAGAGCTAAAAAAAGATAGAGGGTAAACATTTTTATGCCTCAGAGGTTCTCAAGTGTTTGTATATGTCACAGGCCATTGTAGCACATAACTGTGGGTCAACAAGATTGTTCTCAATGTTGACAATTTTATCTCCTGATTCCAAGTCCACAAAGAACATCTCTCTTGCATATATCTGCTGCAGGAATCAAAAATAGATAAATTGTATAAATAGAGATGTTATAGTTAAAATGAAACGCTAGAACAATGACTACTCTCTGCTGAAAAGATCAAAACCTGCTGCTTTGACATGTTCTGAGATGTAGAGGGTGCTACACGCCTTTTTCTCGATGGAATCAATTGCAGCCGATTCATGGTCATCTATGTATTCGACCTCAGGACTTCTCACTGTGTCAGAAGTTGACATAGATTCATCCATGGAGACTAATGGAGACATTGAGTTCTGAGCAGAGACAGTCCTTTCAGATGAATTCGCCGCCATTGCTTGTCTCTTAGCCAGGATGAATTCGCCGCCATTCCTTCTTACGTAAAACGATGGAAAATGTGAAGTAAAATATAAATAAATGATTAAACTATCCGTTAGGAGCGGACATGGCCGTTGGGCCCACTAAAAATCACCTATTTGAATTGAAACCTGAAGGGCCAATCAGATAAATACATGTAGGGTAATGTGTATTGTGGGTGATGAATGGCTGTGAGTTTAGTGAGTAATTTTTGTTTATTAAACTAGCCACATTTTAAAAAAATATTCTTATTTTCTTTATCTTGTATTTAAATTAAGTTAATACACATTTTACCTTGTATCGAATTTTTATTTTTACCTTCATTCATTGTTTTTCTCTTTTATTTTTCTATTGATTTTATTTTATTTGTCTTTCATTTGATTTGATTTCAAATTTAATTCTAAATATCTTATATTTAAAATAAGTTAATTTTGAACGGATATCAAAATAAGTGAGGAAAATCAAATAAAACATAAAAAAATTAAAACGTTAAAATTAAAGGACACTTTTAAATTATTTTTTTAAAAAAATAGACATAATTTTTTAAAATAATTAAAAGTGAAAAGATAATAAATTAATTAAAAAAAATTAAAGTGACAAAGAAATGATAATAAATATTTTACAAAGAAAGAAATAAAAATAATTAAATATATATAAGTTTTAATATCAATAAATATGTGTACTAACTAATTATAAAGTCATCAATCAAAAAATGGCATGTGTCCAATTTGTGCACTTGTCACTTGTTTTCAAGAGAGTGTGCACACTCTATATGCCATGTCAGCATTTTTGATGTATTTATTCCATTTTAAATTAGTTCAGGTGGGTAATAGAACTCTAGTTAAGTTTATGTGTGTTTTTGGGATTTCGGTCATGGTCTAGGGGGATACTTGTGCATTATCCCTATATTTTATATTGATTAAAAATAATTGAACTTTTAACCTTAATGAAATGATTCATAGTCAGAGAAATATCTAAGATTTGTTTTAGACCACAAATTTCAAAGTTAATTTTTTTTTTTTAAAAAAAAGTTAAATTAAACGATACCATATTAATTGAGATAGAATAATATTGTATATAACTATATATAGTACAACATTTTGTCATACGATTTGAATTGATACTTCAAGGAATGCTCAGGAAAGTTTTGTCATTTTTGTTGGTCCTTGCTCTTTAGGTAGTCCAAAAGTAAGGCGGAATGACCTGGGAGACCCTCGTACTTGGTTCCGTTTGTCACATGGACCCTTCTACTCACAACTTTGCCAACTGAACACTTAAAGTTATTAAAACGCATTATTTTAAACCCTTCTGACCATGAGTGTGTCTCAATCGCGCTGATGTGGATAACACATCACTATCCACATCAGATAAAAATTACCACATGGATAAAAATTGCTATATCATTTTTATCATTACAAATACTATTTTCTAAAAAGAAAATCTCAAAATTCATCTCTAAAATTAGCCTTTTGAAATTGATTCACCGGAAAAAATGTCTCTCCGGCCCACTTTATTCAAAAATACCACTTGAACACGAAAAACAAGCAGAGACTTTTAAGTATTTTTTTTCACTAACAGTGCTCGCACCCCTTAATCTTCTTCTTCTTTTTTTTCCGGAAAATTCTCAGATTTAGAACCATTTTTGAATTTTGAAGATGAAATTTTGCAAGAAATATGAGGAGTTTATGGAAAGGCAATGCCAGAATAAGAAATTGTCGCGTGTAGGTTTTAAGAAATTGAAGATAATTTTGAAGAAATGTCGAAGGTGTCATCAATCACGAAGTGTTGGTTTGCCGGCACATAATAATAATCTCCATGATAGCTCTAGTCAGTGCCAAAAAAATGACGCCGACAAATTGTTTGGCAGGTAGATCCCTCAAAAATGAAATTGTAGTAAATTTTAATCTTTTCAAGCTTTCATTTTTCTCTCTTCTAAACCTTTCCATCTATTTGCTATTTAAATTTTCTTTTCTTTTCTTTGTTTTTTTTCTCTTTTTTTCCCTTGTAAGTCTTGTATTAGAAGAGGAAAGTAAGAAACAATTTGATGATAGAAAGAGGATGGAAGAAGATAGAAGAAAAAGTGGGGGGCAACTGTGGCGGCGGCGGCGGTGAGCTTATGAGGAAGAAGAAGAAGAGCAACAGTAAATGGGTATGGTGAAGATGGGGATCTTTTCACATTTCTTTTAATTATTTATTTATATATATATATATATATATATATAATATTATTTTTTTAAATTAAAATTTTGTCTTCACTTGCTTTTAAATGCGTGTAACCACGCATTTCATCCGATTCAGCAAATAAACGCCACATAAGTTTGGTCAATGGTTAGAGGGATTTAAAATAATGCATTTTAATAAACGGAGCCAAGTACAAGGGTCTCTCAGGTCATTCTACCCAAAAGTAATAATTCAAATATTTATCTAATGTAAGATGCTAAAAAAGCTAAGAACATTGTTTTGCCAATAAAAAAAATGAAAATCCGTAGATTCTCTCTACTTTGAAAATGTAATAATTCAAACAATGTTGATCCAATAGATTGCTAGTAGTAATTTGTTAAGTAGTAGACATATGTTTCAATTTGACTGTCTTATCTTTTTTTAGTTTATTTTAAGATGTTTTTTTTACAACTCTTCAATTCTAATTTTTCACGTGACATATTTTGAGACCACAAAATTAAAAGACATTTTGATATATTCTACATATTTTTAGTTTAAGATCGTAGGATTAAGAAGACTTTTAATTTTTCTTAAACTTTATGTCAAGTTAAAATCAATAACACTGAAACTATGAAAATGTGTGAAGTTAGGGATACTTATTGCATAGACGAAAAAAATGACAAAGATAACTTATTTGTAAGATAGGTTTAAAATAGACATTTAAATTAGGAGTTGATATAGTTTAGACAAAATCAAAATCCTAATTTTTTGAATATTTGATTTGCATTTCGAAATCAAGAATTTTCAAATTTTGTCCAAAATTTTAAAGTTTTATATCTTATCTTAATACTAATTGCAATACTCTACTAATCAATCAACATACTCATTAGGTTACATGATATATATATATTAAAGATTTACCTCAAACTTAATTAAGTAACTTCTCAAGCAATTTTAAATTACAACTCAATTATCAAAAATATTATAAACGCTATATTTATCCCTTGCAATCAATCCACTTGTAGCTACTCCTTTCAAGATTATAATACTCCTAGTCTAGAAAGCTAAACAAACTTCACAATTGATATTACCACCTCTAATATTGCTTTTGAAAAGCAAAATAGGTTACATAATTCAAGCCTAATCAACTCAAGAACTAAAACAATTTTGTCTTCTTGAACAAGTTCTTTTGTTGAGTAGCTTGAATTCATCACAACACCTTCTTGCTAATTGCTATTTGCCAAGAGTAAATTTAGAGCATGTTTGGATTAACTTATTTGTGGTGCTTTCAAGACAAAGTAGCGTTTAAGTATTTTTGTAGTGTATTAGATTAAAAAGTGTTGTTAAACATTTGTTTTAAATAAAAATAACAAATATAAAAAAAATTATAAGTTAGAATTTTCAATGACTTACATAAATGACTACATTTATAGGGTTATTGAAGTTCAATAGATATAAGTATGTTAATTACAAAAAATGACTACAGTTTATATATATATATATATATATATATATATATTGTATTTGTATATTTGTTTATTTATTTTTTTAATTATATTATGATACAGTTATAATCAGAGTGCACTAAATAAGATATTTTCTGTTACTATAACTGAATCCCTTTAATTACGCTCCTGAAATTCTCAACTTTCCATTATTAAATTAACAACTAATAATTACCTAGTCAATGCATATTCACTTGGATTCCAATCAGTTTAACAAAAAGTTTGGGATACATCATACTCAATTCTTCAATTGTCTCCAGTTTTCTTAGTCAAGCGTAAATTAAAGGTATTACATAATTTTGTTTAGTTAAATTGATTTATCACTTTATTGTATTCATTTATGAACTATCCTCCAATTCACATACCATTAAGCATCTAAAAAATTGATTTTGAAAACACACTCATGCATACGGGTATATATGCCAAAACATGTACTCTTAAATTTACTAAACTGTATCGGAGTAAATTTTTCCATCAAATCATGAACTATGTTGTAATTTCCGTATATTGCAGGGCTTCAACCGGATGATTTAACACATATAATCTGATTTCCTACATACGGTTAATGTATTGCGTATAGATAGCATATGAATACTATATTTTCAAATGGATACAAGTATTTATAAAACTTAATTTATCAATATATCAAACAAAGTAAAATATATGTCACGCCCCGGGCCTACACCCTGGGCGTGGCCGACACTGGAGAACCATTGTTGGTCCCCAAGCGAACCTTTGGCCTGGCTAACTATTTAGCGGAAGACTTACTCAAGCAAAATGGGAACTCCAAGTGCAAAATTAAAATTAAAAGTCTCAATTAGAACTTAACTCAAATGAACATCTGGAAGTACTTAATAAAACATAACGAATCGTCTCAAGATCTCAAAACATCTCAACAAGGAAAATAGTGAGGGACTCCTCAACTCTAATCATCTATGAAGCCTCTAACAGTAAGATAGGTGTCGGGACAAGACCCACGACACCTCAATCAACTAATAACAAAAATAAAATGGGGTCCTTTGAAATGCAAGGAGGCTTACCAAAGCTAACTGAGAATCCTAAGTGATCTCAACGAAAAGCCTGCTGATGACCCTGAACACCTGTATTTGCATCATAAAGATGCAGGTCAAACGACGTTAGTACATGGAATGTACGAGCATGTAATATAGCTGAATAAACAGACAACTGAACTGAATGACTGCAATAGATATAGTATAAACTCAACTGAATGTAAATATTTAAAGGAATGAAATCATTTAACTTTACAAAATAGTTACTCATCTCTGAAACTCAATATAATAAGTGATATATAAAAATACACTTTAACTCTATAGGAGATTCTCTAACTGACAACCATCACTATGAGTTACATGATGATACAACGTCTCACCCACGCTGCCAGAACTGTCCTATATCGTGTTGGGATATAGAACACCTCAACTAAGTGGATTCACTAAGCTCTACTCGAAGGCATAAGGAAATCATCTAAAAAGTATGAATCCTTTACCCATGTTGGCAAGACATGGCTTATGGAGGCTGTGAGTTGTTTGAACTCTCCCCCATATCGGTGCTCAGTACTACTCCCATAATTATTGTTCAAGCTCAATGTTTAAAAATATTCTCTTTTCTCAATTTGAGGTAATTACTCAAAAGATCCTCTTAAAAGAGGTAATGCTCTGAAGTACCTCAGTACTCATAGACTCATTTAGAAATCAAAGTCTTTTTTTTCTCAATTTAAAATTGTTATCTTTGGGAATTACTTAGTTTCCTAAACCTTTCTCGAAACTCATCTTTTTCTCTCTTCGGAATCAATTTTAAAGACAAAGCATTTGTTTTAAAAAGATTCTCAAACTCCCCTTTTTCTTTCTCAAAAACTCAATTTAAACAATTAGGCTCTATTTAAAGGATTCTTAATAAGAACTCAATGAATTACTCCGGAATAGGGTTCATGCTGAAAAATGAACATGAAAAATCAATTCAACAATCTCAATGTACAACATACAACAACTCAATAATTAGGAATAGAAACTCAAGATAAAAAATTCAAGAATTCAGAACTCGGCATCAAACTCATCTCAAGAATACTCAAAACTAAGGATTATGATATAACCCTAGATTACTCTTTTACTGATTTGAAAGTAGATGTAGGGCATGAGGACGAACTCAGTCCATCACTATGATAGCCTTACATACCTGGGAAGAACACAGTTCTTGGCTGAATCAATGAAACTCGAAGAAACCTTGAACCCTAGCTTTTCTCCTCTTGGAACCTTGCTCTAATGTCTTGAAATGTTGATGAACATAAAAGGATTGATTAACACTTTCTAAGCCCTTAATTTGGTGTGACATGACGTTGTTTAGGCTTAGAATAGGGTTAAAACGACATAGTTTGGGGTACCAAACACTTAGGGAAAAGACCACATTGACCCCAACTTAAAAACTGACGAGGTGCCTCACTGGAAAGGCTTCACGAGTCATCTAAGGTTTCACTGGTCGTATAAGCGGTTGTGTAAGCTTCACCTGTCTGATAGTGCTTCACTAAAACGATCATAACATTTTTTGTTCGAACTTCAAATGGAGAAAACATTGTGCCGTTGGAAAGAGGACTCAAAGACCTTTAATTTGATAGGTCATGGATCACCTAATTCATTTTCTGCTGAGAGATATGATCATTTGAAGGTGACCCAAAATCCTAAGTCTCATAAACCCCCTTCACGGATGAATTCACGGTCCGTGTCACGGGCCATTTAGACGTTCGTGGTCCTTGACCAGTGGCTAGGGGAGAATCCCTTTTCGAGTGGGAAACTTGATGAGCCTTTTGACAACCCGTCAACCTCACCACGGGCCATTTAGGCGTCCGTGGGAGGGACACCGACCTGGGCAAGTCCTGGGAACTCCTCACGAGCACCCAAACAGACCGTGGTCCCCTACACGACCCGTCTAGGGCTCCATGGAGGATTGCATTGTCCATTTTTGCGTTCTTAACATGCTTGTTTGACTCCTTTTTAGCCCTTCTCTAATTTGAGGTGTTACAATATAGTAATTTAGCATATGAACAAGATAATTAAATACATTTTACCTTAACAATACAACTATATAGTATACATATAAATACCCATGTTGTTAAACAAAACTTGGATACTGTGGAGAAACAATGTTGCTTCAAGTATTTTTTAAACAAACTTAATGTATTTATGTATCCAAATGTACTTGTATTAGCTAATCAACCTTTTCAACTTGTGCTAATATTTCAATACAAATGGATAATTCAAAAAAGAAAATGACAATGAAATATAATACAACACAAGTATCCAAATGTATAAGTATTCCACTGTGTTAATATATCAATACAATTGAAGGTATAGGTCATTGCGATTCTTTGTTCTTCTTTCATTCTCCATTGCAACAATAGAGCCTGAAAATTTGGCTTGCTCTTGAGTGATACACAAACCAAAAGAAGATACTTCATCCAACAAATTATCAAATAAATCTATACCTCTGGTAACTCTCTTGAATGTATTAATTTCTGCCATTGTAATGGTGAAAGGAAATTCTTCAATCGAAACCCTATGAAAACAGATGAAACATATAGATATATACAAATATAAACTTCATAAAAACGTGAAAAAAATGCAATTAGAAGATACCTGATAAAGATGAATGTAACGGCCTAGCCCGCTAGTGATATTGTCTGCTTTGGGCCTACGCCCGCATGACTTTAAAACGCGTCACTAGTTGGTAAGACCTGCTTACTTAAATACCCAATATATCTCCTGTGTTTTGCCGATGTGGGACTTCTAATCTTAAGCTAGGGCGTCACATACACCCCCTCTATGGACTCAGCGTCCTCGCTGAGGTTTGCCCTACCGAATGGGATTTGCGTAGACTCAGCACTAAGGTTTGCCCCACCTTATCGGGATTTGCCTAAACTCAGTTAAACTCTAGCCGACATCGACAAGGCTAACACAGGAGTGGCTCTGATACTATTTGTAATGACCCAGCCCGCTAGTGATACTGTCCCTTTTGGGCCTAGGCCCGCACAACTTTAAAACATGTCACTAGTTGGTAAGACCTGCTTACTTAAATACCCAACATCTCTCCTGTGTTTTGCCGATGTGAAACTTCTAATCTTAAGCTGGGGCATCACAATGAATCACAAAAATCACTCCTAAAATCATACAAAGGATCATGAATTAGAAGGAAATTGGGGAAATTTTTTTTTAAAAAAGCATTGATAAATGAATATTGAAAGAGAAATTTTTGAATAAGGTAAGCATGGGGAACATATTTAAGGTAAAACGTGTCTGTAGTATTTATTAGGTGTGTAGTTACAATCTTTGCAACTTAATAATTATTCAAATACGTATAATTTTTTTAAAAAAAAAAACTGAAAATGCGTGTATAATTAACTTTGCTATTTAATATATAATTATATCCATATAACATAACAAAAACAAACTATAGCTATTTACCTTAAATATATATTGATGTTTGCTATATTCTATAGTTTTTCCAAAAAGAATTGGGTGCTCCAAGGCACCAAATTCATGAGTTAATACACACGAAAAATCAAGAAAATTGGCTAATTCCTAAAAGTTGGCTCGTAAATGTGAAAATATGCCTTAAGAAAATGGTGGAACTATACGCAATGCTTCCCCAACTCATTACGGAGGTCCTTATAAAGTTTTTTAAGAAAAAAGTTTTGGGTGCTCCAAGGCGTCAGATCCATGCTCTAATACACACGAAAATCAAGAAAGTCGGCTAATTCCTAAAAGATGGCTCGTAAATGCGAAAATATTCCTTAAGAAAATGGTGGGACTATACGTAATGCTTCCTCAACTCATTACGGAGGTTCTCATAAAGTTTTTTCAGAAATTTTTTTTGGGTGCTCCAAGGCGCCAAATTCATGGGCTAATACACACAAAAAACCAAGAAAGTCGCCTAATTTCTAAAAGTTAGCTCGTAAATGTGAAAATATGCCTTAAAAATGGTGGGACTATACGCGATGCATCCCCAACTCATTATGGAGGTCCTCATAAAGTTTTTACAGAAAACCTTTTTGGGTGCTCCAAGGCTCCAGATCCATAAGCTAATACACACGAAAAATAAGAAAGCCGCGTAATTCTTAAAAGTTGGCTCGTAAATGCGAAAATATGCCTGAAAATGGTGGAACTATATGCAATGCTTCCCCAACTCATTACAGAGGTCTTCATAAACTTTTTTCAGAATTTTTTTTTGGGTGCTCCAAGGCGTCTGATCTATTGGCTAATATACACGAAAAACAGAGAAAGTCGTGTAATTCTATAATGACCCTGAAAGTCTTTTTTGGTAATTTTCATAAAATGACCGTTTTACCCCTCCCAAGAGTTGCCTCGAGTCATGTTTGATCAGTATCCGAATTTGGTTTTGTGAATTTCCTTCTCAAGTTAAGATTTTTGGAAAGTTTTGAGTTTTGGAAGCTTAAGTTGTCAAGAGGTGGTATTTAAGGTCATTCGGAGTTTCAGGGCTCGGAATGGAATTCCGTCGATTCCATCAGCTCCGGAATGTTGACAGTGGTCAAGGAGAGTTGACAAAATCAAATTTGGGGCTATATCATGGATTTGAGGCCTTAAGTTGGAAATTATTGAGCTTTGACCATAGAGTTGACTTTGGTCAACATTCGGTGATCAGATGCTCGAAATTGAATTTCGATGATTCCGTTAGATTCGGGGGATGATTTTAGGTCCAGGAATGATCTTGGTTTAATTTTTAGAGGCCCTGAGCTTGATTTGGTATTTTGAGGCTTAAAGTTAGTTTCGTTGCGACTTATTGGGTTTCGGGTCAAGGAGACCTCGAATTCAAATTTCGACGATTTCATTGAGTCCGAAATGTTGAATTTAGTGGGATAGGATGTTTGGTTTGTATGCACGGGATTTTGAACGAATCCCGAGGGTCGTTTCGGTGAATTTGCCTTTAGGTGTGGTTGTTGTCAGCTGAGGTCTGGTGCAAGCTTCTTCACATTCGCGGAAGCTTGTCCGCGATAGCGAAAGGCTTCTTGGTTGGCCTTCACCTTTGCGGAAGCTTTACATTGTTCGCGAAGGGCCTTGACCCTTGACCTCCGCGTTCGCGGAGGGTCTGGATGATGTGCTCCGCGTTCACGGGTTAAGAGAGTCGTATTCGCGGAGGGTTATTTTTTCCTGAACAGTGTTTAATTCTCAAAATTGGGAAAACACCCATTTTCACTATTTTTGGACTTGAGAAGCTCGGGATAGGAGACTTTCAAAGAGTTTTTCGTGGGGAAACTATTGGGTAAGTGATTTTAACCCATTGATTATATCTTGATTTTAACTTGAAATTGGGGATTTTAAAGTGAAGAAATTGGGGTTTTTCAAGAACCTCGAATTTTTGATGAAGTGTTGATTATGAACTGATTTGAGCTCCATTTTTGAAACGGTTTTCACTAATGGATTCCTAATGTTTTGAGGAACGTTTTCATGTAAAAGTTTACAGATTTAAACCCCGATTTCGGAATCAGATTTTTGAGCTGCTTTAACCCTTTTTCCCAATTTTTTGTGATTTTGGTGTCGATAGTTTTGAAATTTGATTGTGAATCATTATATGAATAGATCGTGGTGCTTCGGACTATATTCGAAAGGGGAAGGCTCAAGTTATTGATTGATCGTGATTTTGGCTAAGGCAAGCGAACTTCTAAAACTTTGTAAATCTTGTAGAATCCTGAATTTCCTTTCTTGTATGTGTTGGGGAGTAATAGGAATGATGATACGGGTTGAATTCTTTCATGAACCAATTTTAATTGATCGACGGGGTTAATAAAAGGCAATGTGTGCTAATGTTGTGAATCAAAGTGTGATATATTGTGATCATGATATCGATGTGTAATTGGTGAAATGCTTTGATAACTTCATTGTGATTGTGAATTGCTTGAACTTGTCATTTTCTCATTATTTGTGTGAACATGCCGATTGCATTTTGTTCTTAAACACTATGATGAGATGATTGATTGTGATTCCGATGCCTTTTCTAGCGAGCCGAGGTCTTTTCCGGTGAGATTGTGATGTCGAGGTATTTTTTGGTGAGCGAGGTCATTTCTGGCGAGATTGTGATGTCGAGGTCATTTTCAGCAAGTATGTGATGTCGAGGTCATTGCCAGCTATTGTAAGCATGCATGATCATGGATTGAGCACCAACATTCTTGTATATTATTGTGTGGTGAGCATGATTCCTGTGATTGACTATGTGATTACTTGCGAGTTGCGACTTACGAGTTGAAATGTGATTGTGGAGACTGTTTAAACTGTGTATTGGTAATTGTTAGGTTGGGCTGGATTTTCTGTGCAGGTAGTAGTTATGGAGGTTCGATTGAGATGAAAGAAGTTCGCGTATTTTATTAGATTTACCTAATTTTGTTAGTTGGCTTGCCGAGTACCGTGTTGTTTGGTACTCACTCCTTGCTTCTACACTTGTGTAGGTTCCGAGCCTGGACAATGAGTTTCGCTTATCTTGATCATCTGAGGCTTTCCAAGGGGCTGAGAGAGATAGCTATTGTCATCCAGCGGACTCTCTTATTCCTGTTTTTCTTTATGTTTTGTTCTACTTGAGAAACAAAGGCATACTTAAAACTTGTATTTTCATTCCAGTTCTGTTATTAGCGGCTTGTACCTGTGACAACCAGTCTTGGGGGTTATTTAAGTTTTGAAAGACTTCCGCTTTTGTAATTCTTATTTAATTTGCTTATTTCCGCATTTATTTCCATCTTTGTTGGGTTTAGGCTGACTTGTCCTGGTGGGATAGGACAAGTGCCATCACACCCGATTTTAGGTCATGACAAATTCCTAAAAGTAGGATCATAAATTTGAAAATATGCCTTAAAATGGTGGGACTATATGCAATGCTTCCCCAACTCATTTCGGAGGTCCTCATAAAGTTTTTTTTTGAAAAAAAAAATTTTTAGGTGCTCCAAGGCGCCATATCCATGTGCTAATACATACGAAAAACCAAGAAAGTCGCATAACTCCTAAAAGTTGGCTCGTAAATGCGAAAATCTGCCGTAAAATGGTGGGCCTATATATATATACACACTCTTATACTATCATTGACTAATGAGTAATTTCTGAACAAGAAAACTTAATGATACCACAAAAATACATATCTACTCTCATAGTATCATTGACTAATGAGTAATTTCTGAACAAGAAACCTTAATGATACCACAAAAATATATATATACTCTTATAATATTACTGACAAATAAGTAATTTCTGAACAAGAAACCTTAATAATACCACAAAAATATTCATATACTCTTAAGGATCGCTTGGTGTGATGGATAAGAGGAGTTAATTTCAGGATAACTTTTGAGTGACCTTTAATTCATTGTTTGGTTTCAAAGGATGAGATAACTTATCACATGATTAACAATTAGTCCCGGGATAAGTTATCCCTCTGGGGTGGAATAGTAATCCCATGATAACTTATCTTGGGATAAAGTGTGTAAAATAACAAAAATACTCCCCTTAAACTCTCTTTTATACATCACTTTTACATTCATGTATATTAATATAATATTTAACAACATTTATAAGAACATTCACAACCTTAATTATTCGTTGTTTTTATGATAATATATTTTACTATTAAAAAAATACATTTTATAAATACAATTTTTATTTATGAATATATTATAAGTTAAATTTATTTGCCTAATTCTTATGTTTATTTAACTTTTGATTTCTCTTAAAATGTTCACTCCACAACTAAATTACTTATTTTTGATTAAATAGTTTATTGCTCACTTAAAAATTATATTTTATATATCAATTAAAATGTAGATAACTTTAAAATGTAGATAATTTTAATAATAAAACTTCTTTTACTTTAATAAACTTAAAATGAAAGTTTTATTTTTAAGCTATATAAGATAGAAATTTTATTTTTAAGCTAAATAAGATGGACGTTTTATTTTAAAGTTAAATAAGAAGAAAGTTTGATTTTAAAAACATACGGCACAATCATGGAAATGCACACCCAAAAATATTTAAGCTAAATAAGATGGAAATTTTATTCTTAAGAATGAATAACTAAAGCTTGCAAAGAAAATGTAAAAAAAAAAAAAAACTAGATATGGTGGAGGGTATTTTTGTAAACAAACAAATTATTTAAAAAAATTATGCAATGAATATTAGTTTGAATATGACAAACCAAACAAGCAATAAAAACTAATCACGGCATAACTAATCCCAACATAACTAATCTCAGCATAACTTATTCTAGCATAACTAATCCCAGCATAACTTGTATTCAAACCAAACGATCCTTTATAATATCATTGACTAATGAGTAATATCTGAACAAGAAACCTTAATGATACCAATATAATATATATATACTGATTTAGTATCAGTTAAGTAAATTATCAGCCTTAATGATACCAATACATTATATATATATATATATATATATATATATATATTGATTTAGTATCAGTTAAGCGAAATTAGTTGGGGGTATATAGTGTAAATATTTAGTAGGGTATGAATATAAAGGGGCATATGTTTGTAATTATTTTGCTTTTATGGGTATTTGCTTAGTTTCCCAAAAAAAAAATCATACTTCATAACATAGCTTTTCATTTATTCGTAATGAGAATTTTTTTTTTCAATAATGAACAGGCGAAATTCATCGGTAAGTTCATAATATATCCCAAATACCGACGGCTCCTATCATAAACTTATAAACCATAAAACTTTTAATTGAACATTCAGATTAGGAACCCTAACTAGTTATAATTATAAAATAATTTAGTTGCAAAAATCTAACTACACCAATAAATTTCTTGATATGTATTCCTCTTGTCCGATCCCAAAATATGTTTGATTTGACACAAAATTTAAGAACGATTTTTTTTATTTGTGATTTTAAACACTCCTTGACCATTTGTGTGAATATAAATAATAATTTCATTAAGAACAAAAGAGAAACTTTAAAGTTAAATTGTTTCTCATAATAGAAAGGTGACATTTTTCTCAGAACGAACTAAAAAGAAAGCGTACCACGTAAATTGAGACACAAAAATATTGGTTTTAGGTGACGGACAGATCTCGCCATTTTTGTTAATATGTTTTCTACCTGGTTGTCAAAAATATTTGCTATGTTTTTAGTTTTTTCTCCAATGGGCCTTGTATGAATTAACTGACGAGCTTGGTCGATAGTCCCTCTTTATCGACGGACTTTTGTCCCTCGAAAAATAACGTTTTTTTAATAGTGAAACACTCACATTATAAGTTTATATATCAATATCTCTTAAGCTATATATTATTTCCTCAAACCTGTAGAATTTATAAATATAGTATAAATCCTCCTGTCCTCAGATATAGTATTATATGTATATATATATACTAGAAAAATCATAGTAAATATACCCTTTAACACATAAAAATATTGTTGTAGGTACCATGCATATAGGTAGTTAGCCCATGAATAAATACAGGCGTGATATCATGAAGACAAAAACTAAAGAAATCACACTAATACCAACTAATTAGCTCCCACTTGATCTTAGATTTTGAAGTGGAAACTTCAAACTTGAAAATATGAGTTTTCTAAATTGTGATTTTTAGAATTGAAATTGTGTTTGAAAATACATTTTACTTGGAAAAAAACCAAAGTTCTACGAGTGGAATTAAGTTCAAAAACTAGAACTTGAAACTATTTGAAGATCAAATTTTAAAAATCAAATCAAATTTCATAACCAAACAGATATTTGAAGATAAATTTTCAAAAACTACTCTCAAAATCTATGACCAAACATCAACTAAGTTAGTAAAACAAATATAAAATTGACTCGACATATATGATATACCTGCAACCAACAAAAGTACTAGTCACCTTAAAAAAAGCGAATGGATTCTTCACTTTTGATGCCACATCCGTGTCGAATTCTCCAAAAATACTCTACTTTTAAAGAATTAGACTCACACCAATTAACATTTTTGAAGAATCTGAGCAAGTAAAAGACGCTTTAAAAGAGAGATCATGCGTCCACATATATTTTTAACCACAATGACAATGCATGCAAGAAAATCAGGTTCCAAAAGTCTTAATTAAAAATAAAAATAGTTGAAAGCACATAAGTTTTTCAAGTAGCAGCATAAGTTACAGTTGAAAATTCTTCAAACAAAGTACTTCAAAATGATGAAATTAAAGCAAAGCATGTTTATTTAAAAGGGGCTCTGTGAGGAATTCCCTTCCTCTTGCGCTTCTGCTTCATCTCAACAATCTTTCCCCATTTGGCTTCCACCTGCAAATTCCATCATACCATATGTTATTCGCAAAAATATTTTTGTGTATTGATAGTGTAAAGATATCATACTTTATCTGTCTAAATTTAAATGTCTCAAAAGTAAACGTAACAGCTGAAACCGTAAAAGCCCCAAACAAACATATAGAAATATCGAAAGTAAGATTAGGGATTGATTGGCGGAAGAAGGGAGATGAGAAAATACAGAAACTTCAGAAGGGAGATGAGGAGAATCAGACTTTCACACAACAATAAGCCTAACCTATCTTTCCAACTTCTCTTCCTTTTAAATTAGTTGCTAATTGGGTTTGGATCTCAAATCAACATTTGTGAAGGTCTTTTGGTATTATTACTTCTTCTTGACCCAATAACTGATTCCGTAACGTCAAAATTCATGTCGGGCTGGGGTTGATTCATAACATTTAGTATTTTTTCTATTCCAATTTATATGACACACTTTTATTTTTGTCAATTCCAAAAATAATGATATATTTCTATATTTACTAACAATTAAGCTTTAAAATGCTCATTTTACATTTAATGAGAGATTTTTAGTAACACAAACATCTATGAATTGTTTTGGATCATAAATTTCAAGTCTTTCTTAAAATCCATGTCAAGGCAAACAATGTCACATAAATTGAGACAGAGGGAGTACGTTTTTTCAATTTCAACATTCTATTTAGGATTATACAACAACAACAACAATAACAACATACCCAGTAAAATCTAACAAGTGAGGTCTGGGGGGTAGAATGTACCCAAACCTTACCACAACTCATGGAAGTAGAGAGACTGTTTTCAGAAGACCCTCGGCTCAAGTTTCTCTTTGTTTCTTGAACTATGTGCCCGATCAAGCATAATTTCCAGAATTCAATTTCAAAAAAATATTTAAAAATAATCATGGCCAAACAACCACTTAGTTTGAAACGGAGAGAGTGATATGTACCTGGCAAGCAATGCAACAGAAGCGATACTGGTCAGGGTCATTCAATCTCCTTTTGCAAGTGAAACAAGTAGGATCTCCAGAAATTAGAGAGCCAGACCCACAATGTGGCAGCGGGTTCAAAGCAATTACCCATTTCTTGTTGCATTTGTATGGCTGCACATAGCACATTATATATCTCTCATCACTAACAAATAGACACTATAACAATAGCATACTCAATGAAATCTCATGAGGTGAAGTATGGAGAGGGTAGAGAGCACGCATAAATTTACTACTACCTCGTGAAGGTAGAGAAATTGTTTCCGAACTAACATATAGATACTAATTATGTGAAAACAACAACAACAAAGAATTGCAAATTGTTACTACTAATATTTACTACAACATCAGGTGAAGTATGGAGAAGGTAGAGTGTATCCACTTTTTATCATATTTTACAACTTCGTAAACAAATAACTAACATCTTATTAACTAATATTTAATTCTCACTCAAATGTTCAAATAAATTAATGTCCAGAGCATCATTTCATAATCAATATGATCTCTTTTCATTTCTAGTTGTAACTGCCTATATCAATTTAAATTTACCTGAATTTTGCTGCAGTCTATATAACTCTCCATCTCGTCGAGAGGAACAACGTCTTTGTAAACATGTCGATAAATCTTCAATAAGTCATGATCATTGTGTTTGTTTGTAGAGATGCAATACCTGCATAAATCTGAATCACATGTGATACAATACTTGTTCAGATCATTCTTTTGAAGTTCATCATGCACCAAACATGCCCCAAAGAATTTCCTCTTCAAAATTGGCCCTAGCCATGTTGGCATATTCTTGCTAGGTTTCAATTCTCCCTACAAATATAAACATTATAATAATAGATTATGATATTTTCGATTGATCTGATTGAATTGCAAAAGGTTTTTTTCACTTTTCAAAATATAGTAAGCTTACCTGAAGTAATATTATCATCAAATATACATAGTACAAGAAAATAAAAAATACTTATCAAACTAACTATCTCTTGAAACAGTCTTTCTCATTGTTTAAAATTCTACTAAGGCTTGTTTAGGAATGAACCAAATCCAATCAATTGATTAAGTTTCATTGCTTCTGGTTAACGATGGGACTTTGCTAGTTTAGAGTTTAAGTTTTAGGAGAAACTAAGACTTCACTTCTTTGTAGTTGACTAAGTTCTAAGAACATCTACCTACGTTTAATGTATAATCAGAAATGTATATTAAGATTTTCTCGACCTTTCTGTCAGGTTTTCTTAGGATAAATATTGAATGATGAAAACCTTTTAGTGTAACACAAAAGAGAAACATTTCCATACAATTTTGAGTTAATAACAATATACATGTCAGTAATTAGAAAGGAACAAAAAACATGAACCAAGTCATATATTTTTTGGTCCACTTTCTCCTTAATATGTTGTTTGTGC